>JAJJWW010019117.1:0-56986 GCA_023531295.1 Papaver armeniacum
GAGGGATAGATCGAATGCAGGTTCGGAGGGAGATGTTGAGAAGTTGATTGCTTGGTTGTGTTCGGAGACTTGATGGCCAGTGCAGTGGGTCTAGGTCAAATTAGGTTGTTGAGTGATGAATAGAAGAATTGGAAACTACGCGGAGGCTTGAGGGCTGATAAAGACCCGGAAGGATAAGAAGATGCGGGAAAATTGGTAGTGGTTACGGTGAAGAATTGCACTCATTGGTGCTTGAAGTTGCATAAAGTGCAGGTGGTATTAAGATGGAGGAGGTGAAGTTTGGGTGAAGGCAAGGGAAATAGAAGTTGGAGTTCTTGTTGGCGAGACTGCGTTGATGAAGAACAAGTTTACGAGGGAAATGTTGCGGCTAGCAATGGGGTCATGATGCAGGAGGGAATGTGTTAGATGAATGCTAGGCTTGTGGCGGTGACGATAGCACAGGATTGAATTGCTAACAAGAATACGATGGGCACATTGCGATCGTTGCGAGTGCAAAGATGTGGAAGTGGCGAGAGTTTGATGGTGGCATTGCGAAGTGAGTTATAAGAGAAGCACCGAGGCACGAGTTTGCAAGCGAGGAATGGATTTTTGAAGCCGCGAAATAGTGAAAACGGGTGAAAATGGCGCACCGGTAAGCATACTTCCGGTTGTCGGATTTCGGAGCTTAGAGTGTCGATCGCAATATTTGATGAATCGCGAGGGTATGAGTCGGATGCAAGAATCGACGTGGGACATATGAGCTACGCATCACGCTTTTGGGCGCGTTTCGCGAGAGATAAAGAATTGGTTTGGATGATTTTTGTGAATGTTTGGAATACGAGAGAAGGGGAGATGAGTTCTTTGGAAGTACATACTTGTTGGTGACAGTTTCCGATGATTCAAGTAGCTTTGAGACAAATTTTCGCGACAGATTCCGGTGACGGTGACCGGATTCGGTGATAGCGTCATCAATTCCGACGACACTTTTCGGACCCAAAATTCCCAGAGACATATTTTTCACTCCTGGGCTTGGTGGACCAACTTGGAGACGGGTTTGGAGAAGAATTAACCTAATTTTGGGAAAGTATCCTTATGGGGAGAAAAGCATATATATAGAAAACTCTTTTCAAAACCTAGATATATCTCCATTAGGGAGACCTCTACTTTTGGTTCTAGGGTTTAGAAACATGATAGGTTTTCTCCTTCTTCTTGCTATGAACTCCTATGCCATGAGTAACTAAGTTTTTATTATTGGTTGAAGATATAGTTGGATATTGCAACCAAGTTATGATTTTTATGAATTAGTTTTCTCTCAATATTATCGTTTGATTTCTACGGGTTATAATAATTGCATGATTGATGGATTGCAATATGATTGAATGTTTGTTTAGTCGAGTCTAGAATTGATTGAACTCACATCCATATCTATAGCTATTTTAGGGTTTTCATCAAGCGATAACCTTGAATACGAGTAGCATGATATGATTAGGGTTTGTAGTGATACATCCTCATAGTCATATGTAGAAATTGACCCTTGTTCGGGTGTTTTACGCAATGTATTACAATTGCATTGATTAGCCTATTTCTGAAACTTAATGCTCCTAGGAATTGAACTTGATTAGCGCAAGGCGTTAGGTTATTCTTTAGGTAGAATTCACATCTTGACTCTAATGTGTGTGTTGATAACTTTGGAAATTACGGAGTATTCTTGCAATAAGGTATTCTATGGCTTTTGATGATAGCGAGATTAAATACGAATTCTATTCATAAATTCATAAACTTGTTTACAATTGAAGATGAAACCTTTATCCAATATTTTCACATTCTTGATTTGCGTGCTTTCTTTATTTGTTTTTTTTTGTTTATTTTTATTTACACAATCAGAAAATCCTCGGTGTTTTACATAAGAAACCATAACATATTGACAACCTAGACCTCTCTGTGGGATCGATCCTTTCTTGCCCTTGCTATATTTATATTTTGAGTTGTGAGAAAGTGTAATTATATTTGTGTCGGCTGACAACCGGCCAGCAACCTAAAGTGTAAAAGCACAATTAGATTTAACTCCCTAAAAGCAATAAGTTCCATGGAATAAGACTAATCAATGCAAACGAATGTGTAAAAGCACTAATCGTTTTAACAAAATTTATGATTCACTTGTGACTAGTAGGATATATCACTACAAGCACTACCCACAATTATGCTACTTAGAATCAGGGATAAACAACTTTTCGTATTGAAAACCCTAATATAGCTCTAGAGATGAATGTAAATCGGATTGATTCCGGACTCAACCAAACAAACTATCAAATCATATAACACTATTAATTTTGAATCACAAACAATAAAATATTGAGACAAAACTAATTCATTGAATCATATAACATATTGAGAAATCAACTTTATCCCATAACCAATAAAATTTGTTTAGCTACTCATAGCTATGGAGTTCATCATAAAAATATTAATTGAAAAGAAGAAAATGAACAAAAGCAAACCCTAGAAGCGTAAACAAAACCGGCTCTCCAAAGTTCCAAGAAAAATATGTATCCCCCAAAAGTTGTAGAAGTCTTTCCTTTAAATAGCTCTCTTGTTTCCAAAATTAGGTCTAATCTTCAAAGTTCCAAAAGAAAGAAGTCCACCAAGCCCATGTGTGAGAAAAACCCATGTAAAAACTCTGCCCAAAAACTGTCGCTAGAAAGCTGGTATTATGGTAGGAAATTGGCGAGATCCGGCACCGGAAAGTATCTCGGTGACCGGCAATGTCCACCGATCACCGGTCAGCGGGTCGGCTCGGTCGAGTCAACTCGCGTCAAACTCACCAGAGTCAAACCGGTAAAGGTACCGAGTCAGATGACTCAACTCAGTGATGTCATTGAATTAATCAGCTAGTGCCAGTCAGACTGAGTTAGGGCTAACTCAGCCTGACTGGGCTTGGCTAGAGCCATTGCAGGCCTAATCTTCTGCTGCACTATCATTGTGCTTCACCATTTAAACTCCAGCCATGATGGCCTGCAATACCACTCCCAACACTTGCAATGCCAATTACGTCATCCCTTCTCGGCTTCCATTCTCTTATCATCGACACCTCGATGCCACCCACCATACGAACCCATTGCAGCTCCATTGCCTGAACTCCATATACCACTTTGAGCCATTGACCCACCAATTTATCTTCATACTGTTGCCATTCTCTCATCCATTTCTGTAGCTTTTGTAACAGCTACAACCCTACGAATTCATTCAAACATCGAGAACCAACTCCATTATCGAACCACGAACGACCTAGCAAACCCATTTATGTCTCCAATTCTGCTCTGTCTCTGTCTCATATGCATCATCTACACAGCTCAAGCCACAATGGCAACCACAAACTCATTCTCTTCATCACTCACAAGACTTATATGCACATCCACCTTCAATGCCTTCACTGCAATTTGGCACAAAACCAACAGCTTCTTTATCTTCTCAGCTACTCGGCACCAGCTTTGCCTTCCTACTAGCATCACCACAATCTCTTCCTGAGTTATTCTCTGCACCTGTAACAACTCAAAAGCCTCAGCTTCACATCAACAACAGCAGCTCAGCTGCCACCATTTCTTCCATCTGTGGTTGCACCTCCAACAGCAACACAAGCACTCATTAGCAGCTCAGTTCATACAAAATCATTCCCTTTCTCAGTACCCTGTAGATGCAAATACTGAATTTGACACAAGCATACACATTCAGGACATGCACTCATTCTTGTAGCTTGACTAGCTACACATCCACCTTGTACTCTTAATAGCGGTTCACGGCTTCAAACATTTCTGCAACAACAACATCACAAGGTTGTTTCATGTTTACCAATGGCTTGGCTTCTCTTCTTGCAATTCTGAACCACTTCACTAAAAAATGCTTAGCCATTGCCACAATGACTCGATATCAACAACGGTAACTACAAACCTCAATCCCATTGCTCAAATGCCGCCAACCACCAACCTTCCCCGTAATTTCACTCCTTGACACTAACTCAAGCCTCTCCATTACGGTCCCATCTGCATTGTTCATCACCATCATTTGGCCACCAGGTCATGGCATTAACACCATTTGCATTTCATCGAGAATAATGACAACACCACGGTTCGTAGCTTCTTTCATTTCTCTGCAACTCATCATTCAAAGTACTGGCAACTCAACCACTAAAACCTCCAATTGGAGCGACTTCAATTGCATTTGCATCATTACCTGCAGAGACTCAAGCCAATACCCATACACCTTCTCATAATCATTTAATCTTTAATCGATTCCTCCATCTCGATTTCTCCCCAAATCAATCGACAACTTCATCCGAATCACCACCATAAGCAATAGATTCACCACCACAAGAACAACCCCTTCATCAATTCCTTCCTCGAGACTCAAACCAGATTCACTTCAATCAATCTCAAGAAAACCTAAGTTTCTTAATCTCAATCTAATTAGTAACATCATTTGCTCCTCTTCCTTCTTGATAATTCAAGCTCAACAGTGAATCCCATCTCCGATTCAATGGCATCTCCATCAGTCAATAGATCCAGACACCATCAGCTTCAGAATTCATCAAAACCCCTTCAATATCTCCGGTTGATTTCACCATCTCTAATCGATTTCTGGAGCTTCTCCCTATAATTCAACCAACAAACCCTAGTTCGACTAGTTTTTTCATCATCTTCTTCTCACGAGTCCATACAACCGATATCTCGACCTTTTACGGCAAACCCATCTATCCATTTCTTCATGTCTGATTACAATACCACCTTCATCTTCCCTGTAATCTCTTGAATTCGATCTGGAGATGTCATACCCAATTTCGTGTGAATTTCTCTGCGCCATTCACTCATCTCTATTTTCGGGTGATGTAGGAAATACGGCTAATGATCGGAGAGAAATGATTTCTCTAACTTCTAAGTGCAGTGTAGGAATAACAATCGGATATAGCCACTCGGTGAAATCTATAAGGGCCAACTGAGATGGCACCCCTTACATCTTGCTTTATCAGTTAAAGCCCGAACAAGTTTAATCAATGATTTTGCTCATAACTTTCTCATGCGACGTCGGAACGGCCTCATTCTTTCGCCACTAGCTTCGTCTTTTTGCTCTCCCCAAGATGATGTGATGAAATCCAGGATTTAACTTCTTTTTGCTCCAATGACTCCAAAACACCTATAATACTCAAAATCAAACATAAGATACATAATTTCACCCGAAAAGTAGCAAAGAAAGCATAAACAATAGATAAATATTAAGGTGTTTAAAACACCTATCAAATTCCCCCACACTTAGACTTTGCTAGTCCCCGAGCAAATCAAACAAAACAATTCTAAAATACATACAACTCTGTGTCGTCAAGGCTACGGTTACTCTTAGCATAAATAACAAGCCTTTGAACCCCTAGGTGTCCCTGGTGGACGAGTTATAGTCTCGTGAAGGTTTACTAGAGATATACCCACAAAACCTATTTTTCCAACTTACTAGTTCTCCGAAATGATAGTATCCAATGCGCTAAGAAGACATAGAAATTCTGCACACTAGTCATAAGAAGTTAGACACATAAATGAACACAATCTCATTCTTAAAGTTGAGAGAGAAATAACCATCCTTTCTCGAAAGAAATTCGGGTTCGGAGTGATCGAAAGTCTCGACTACGCCTCACAAGAAAGGGTTTATGAAGTTGCTCTCAATAATAAATGACTTTTTATGGGTCACACATGTGTCCAGGGTAGGAATGAAGAGAATCTGCGACACGTTGAATGGTAGGAAGGTAAAAACCCTCAGAAGTATTTTGAAAACCCACATCTTTTATTCATTATGAAAACCCATTTTTCTGATGATCTCTAAGAAAGGAAATCAACCACTTAACTAAGGTGTGAATATGCTTACTTACCTCGTTATCCATTCGGGTCGATAGCACCACTCTCACGACATCCATAGAAACGTCTTCGGTCTTCAATCGGTATCTTCATCTTCGTCTTCGGTCTTCAACTCTTGAACTTCGTAGAATCTTGACAATGTAATTTTTTTCTCCTCTAATTCCTTATTGCTTGAAACTTCTTTGTAGATATTCCTTCTTCCATTGGCTTTATTGAAAGAATACAAAACTAAAAACGAACTATACAAACCAAAATATAATTTTTTTCATTTTTTTTTCCATAAAAAATAAAACAAATACAAAATAAAAACGAAATAAAACAATAAAACTAGTAATGAACCTAAAAAAAAATTTCTCTTGTCTTTTTTTTTTTTTTTCATTTTCTTTTATTTTTTTTTAATTTTTTTTTTATGAGACAAGAGAAATAAACACAAACTGAAAATACAAATAAAAATGCAAGTACAAAGGCCATGGTGTAAGTACTTTACCGCTTGATTCTTCACAACTTATATGTCTTGATATCATTGATGAGTGCCAAATAGTGCATATATATACACCTTTTTATTGGCATTTTACTCATCTTTTGCGCTTATAAATCATATATTATCCCATATTCTGTATTTTCTTTGTTTTCAAGAATAAATATTTGTATTAATTAATTTTGTATTTTTAGGTACTAAATAAAGTTCGGAGAATCTGAGGAGCCAAAAGAGCGAAGAAGTGGAGTCGAGCATCTATGGAGCGAGAAAAGCCAAAGCCCTGCGCAACGATTTTGCAACCCAACAAGTAGCAACTCATCTACAAGACATGGGCTTGGTGGAGCAACCCGCGACCGGATCGAGCTTAATCCACTCCAAACGTTGAGATCTCTCTCATCCACATCCTACGGTCGCTGCCCTCACTATACATCATCTCTTGATGCACTTTCGCCAACACCATATCACAATGAAGCCGGCTACCAACCTCGACCGTTGAGATCTCTCATGAGATCCTCGCTCGGTGCGGCGTTCCCATCGATCTTCGATGTACTGCTCAACACCATAGCCCCTATATAAGCCCCTAAGCCTAACCCTAAACTCATTTCTCTTCTCCTCTCCGTCACTCTCACCCATACCTCTCTGCAAAACCTTCTCCCTCACCCGAAAAATGAGCTCTGCTCTCCCATACTTCCATCTCTTGTCACCTCCACACCGCTCCATCATCACCGCACCACCTCCTAAGCTGCTCTACCTCTCTAGGTCTAGGTTTTCTCTCAATTAGCTTCTCCAATCCTAGAAGCTAATTTAGAAAAAAACTAGAACTAGGGTATTCAACCAACAACCCCATGGAGTACTCGAGAGCCGCACAATCGGTGAAGGGAGGAATCGAAAGCATGGGTTTGAGTTATTTATCATTTTATTTCGATTTTGAGAATTAGGGTTAGGTATTTTTCACTTGCATGTATAAATTGAAGTGAGGGTTTGTGTGATAGGACACGCTTTGGATTAGCAGTCTTTGTCCAATTAGGTTTAATTTGTGTTTTTCATGTTTTAATTTAGTGCTAGGGTTTCTTTGAAACCCTAACTCCATATTTGTGTTTTTAACTTTGTTGAATTATCTTGAATGCTTAAAATTACAATTATGTTTTCAATTACAAATACGATGCTCTTCTCTCACGAGTGTATACCAACGCCATGGATACAACTTGTAGTTAGGTCTAATTGTGTTGAGTGTATTGCAGCTCAACCTTAGATACAAATGTTGATTCCCTTGACTAGTTGTACTAAATTAGACAACTAGTGCTCGGGTCAACACTTTAGTTTGTTAATTGAGGCATTACGGGGAGAAACACCTTAGATAGGAGGTGGGTTTGACACCTGCCCTTATCGATCACGGGGCAAGAAAGTCTCAACTCGAGTTGAGCACACGGTAGGGAGCTAGAGGTGAATTTGACCACTTTGACACACATTTGTTTTCAGCTGTTATACCTTAGTTTAGGTTTATTCCACTCAATCTTAGCCGTTTCGGCAAAAAACCATCTGTTGTCCTTTGTGACTCCACTTTGAATTTCGGTTTTAAGCAAGCCTTAGATCACTAGAGCACCACAAGTCTACGTGGTTCGACTAAATACGTGCCCAGTTCTACAACCAAGACACCGTGCACTTGCGGTATAACCGTAGGCCGTAAAATACATAAATTTATACATCTTTTCGGGCCTACCAAGTTTTGGCTTATTTGCTTGGGGACTTGCGCGTGCCTGTTGTTCTTTGGCTTGTTTTTTGAACTCCAATACTCCCTGTACATATCCACCTTTTGTTTTCATTGTAGTTTTTAGCCCTGTGTTTTCATTGGCCTTATTTTCATTGTAGCATCATAGTCTGTTTTAGTGTAACTTGTATTAACCCTTGCATCATCTTGTAACCTGTAACTTGTTTTTGTTTTTATAATCATCTTGCATCTTAGAGTCACTAGTAACTGTTATTCCCTGTCGGTCCAAAATCTTCTCAGGCCATCTTTGCCTTAGATGCACATCTACGAGCACTAAAATCTTCATTGAGTTAGAGCCAGTACCCCCCGTGTTCTTGAGGATTTGAGACAAACCAAAAGCGAGAGAGACAAGGAAAGGCGCGAGACTTCAGGTTAGTGCCCTGTGCTTTGTAGACCCTGAATGCATGCTTAAACCCCATCTACCATGTGCCCTGTCTTTCGAGCACACCTTTGAGCTCCGACCCCACTGAAGGTGGTGAGCCTCATTTGCAATTGTAGAGACTTCTGTTGACTTGTGTTGTGTGTAACCACGAGACTGAGCATAAGCTTGTGTGAACTAGCATTACATTGCATCTAAGCATTTGAGTATACTTGTTTTGCCAATCGTAAACCCTGCTAAGTCTGTGTGCTTTCCCTGGTGTGTACTCGAGAAAATTTAAACCTTGTGAGCCGGCTACCAACACTAGCCCCACAGTGCCAAGTTGGAGCTAACCTTTGGAAACAAAGTGTGGACAGACCATGCAAGCCCCTGCCAGTGCCTGAGCTATAAACCACCATTTGAATAGCCTAGTTGGCTGAAGACTCAAGTGAGACCTTGTGATAGTTCTCATCTAAACAATTGTAGGCTTGTATTCTGTGGTACACAAAACCCCTGAGCTTAGAGGTTTGACATCAACTCAGACTTGGAAAAATCTGTCAACCCTGCCAAGTCTTGCATGTATGTGTAGGGTCTCTGAAACTGCAGCCTTGCTGAGCCCTTGAGCTTACTTGCTTTGCTCAGCATTTGTGCATTTATTATCACTGTGTTGCCTTGCCTTGCTAACCCACAGCATATCCTTGCAACCCCTTTTAGCCATTATACGCTTTGTGCTTAGTGCGGTCCCACAGAAAGGCTGCTAAGCTTGTGCTTATAACTTTGATCGCGAGACTAGCTGCACAACTACGAACTTACTTGAATGCATGCTTGAACCCGGCCTGAAAACTGTGCTTTGTAGACCTTGAATGCTGCTGAAATACAATGTCTTTGTACGCAAGCTAATTCATTAATCTGTTAATCTAGGTTGTGAATGGTGCTAATATTGCTTAAATCTGTTGCTTTCAAATTTGTGTGAGTTGCTTTATGAACACAAGGCTGTCTTTGTATTACATAGCCTGTGCACAGCCCCCTGAAGCTGTTGGGCCAACTTGCTGTGCTGACCTGTTGAATTGGCAACTGTGACATTTGTGTGGACTCTGAGCACACCCTGAGCATAACCCATCTAAGCATCTGGTATTAAATTGCATGAGTCCTTGATATCTGAGCTACACAATTGTTGGCTGAAACTGCTAAAGCTGAAATAGATTACTTTGTGCATATGCACTGCCTTGCATTATGCATCGCTGATCCTCATAACCCTGCATATCTGTATGACACTTGAGAATTGAGGGCAGCTAGGACAACCAACTTAGCTACAAGGCCAGTTTGAAGTCAATTGAATTAGTTGACATCAATTTGGCAGATTGATGTCACATACCTCGAAATTTCTGTGCATTTGTGCAACCTAGCTGACATCCGCTGAGCATACTGTAAAGTGCAGGCATTGTGTAGTTGCTGAGTAAGCTGCATCTGTAAAGTTTCATACTTACATTGTGCTAATCTGTGATGAGTGTATGAGTGTTATACCCTGCTGTTAAAAACCTTGGGCTGTGTATCTGTTGTTTTTGTGCATCTGTGCTTCAATTGTGTTGTGTACAAGCTGTGAGGGCATGCCAAACTAATTTGAGGCTGAATTGCCTTTATTTGCCTATGCATTTTATTTCCTTGGAATTTGCAGTGTGCACGGCCCGGTGCGCAGTTTGCCAAACTCTCGCACCAATGAGGCCCTATGCGGAATTTGGTGAAACAAACCATTGACTTTTAGCCCACTAAACCCACTTACTAGGCTTAGCACTCTAAACTCTCGGCCCACACAAGTTCAGCTCTGGGCTTTGCACCCCTTGAGCCCACATCATCAGGCTATACATTTGTCGACCTAATACAAATTTTGTGGCCATGGCAACCGGGCCAGACCATCTAGGCTAGAAGCCATCAATCTGGGCTTTGCACTCTGCTGCTGGGCTGTGCATAACTAAAGCCCACATACTGGGCCATTCAACTGCTGGGCTCTGCACCTAACTGAAGCCCACTTAAATCAAAACTCAGCCCACAATCAATTCTTTGGACCGATCCACCAGTTAGGCTCGCTGAACCCAAGCTGAAATTTGTCTAACCACAATTTGGGCTACATTTTTCAGCCTAATCTGGGCTGTGCAACCAAGCTGGGCCAGACCATCTAGGCTAGAACCTATTCTGTTGGGCTGTTTAAACATCCAAGGGGCTATACTTTCCCAAACAAACCAAATTGAGCCCACAGCAACCTGGGCCTCCCAAATAATCCAAACTTTCCCAACAAAACTAATCCCATAAAAACCAAAATGAATCCCAAACAAACCAAAGCCCAATAAACCAAATTCCCACATAAACCAAAGCCCATTTTCATGTTATATTTGTTAATGTTTGTACATATTTTCTATTGGGTTGACCCTCAACTCTTAATTGTTAGTAAATTTTTGTAGGACTTGTTAACTTTTTTTCTTTCTTGAATCGGTTGAGTCTTCTTGTGCATTTATTTTTGTACTAATCCGATATAATCACCACTGAGAATGTTGGATTTTGCCTTGAAGAATGAAGCTCAACCTTGCTCTTGCCGACATCCGGTAATCTCTTCCCTTTTTATCTTATCAGCATAGTTCTCTCGGTATGTGACTGTTTAAATTTTTTCTAGATGTAGACTCATTGAGGACAATGTTTGATTTAGGTTTGGGGGTGCATTTGCATTTAGAGTTTTTTAGTTTTTATTTTGCATTTAGAGTTTTTAGTCTTTTATTTTACCTTTTATTTTCAAAAAAAAAAAAAAAAAAAAAAAAAAAAAAAAAAAATCAAAACTCTTTTTGTAAAAACCTCCAACTTTAGAGATTTTAGAGTCACTAGCATGCTTTTAGCAATGTTTACATAGAGAATCGTAGAAATAACAAAAGTTAGAAGTCTTAGGAGAACACAATCGGGTTCCTTAGTTGATTAGAGCGTTAAAGTTGGATTTAACCATCTGGAGGGCGAATTAGGTGCTGTTTAGATATTCGGTAGTAGAATTGTGATCACCCATAGTGGAGACTACCCAATTTACATCAAGTGAGGCACCAACCTTCAAATTTTTGCAACTTTCTAGAAAAATTTGTTAGAGTGTGTGTCACCTTACGTAAATTCGGGTAGGAATGGTGAGCTACCCAACTTAGCACCACTTTCAGCACTACTTTTGATCTCTTGAGTGCTAGTTTTTTCAATCATGAGGGTGACGTCTAAAGATGAAAACTCCTTCTAAATACCGATTTGTAGTTAGCATCATTCTCTCTCTCAATCAGCAAGACCCATAGAAACACATCATCGTCAGCAAGCGGAGCAGAATCAGAATATGGAAAGAAAAATTGATATAGTCCAAGGTTTATGTGCAACAAAGAAAAAGAAAAGAAAATAGGATGAGAATTAATAAAATTTATAAAATCAAGACAATACAAGTTGTGGAAAAATTGAGTGATAAAGTCCTTTGTCCATGGAGTTAGTTGTTTCATTATTTGTATTTTTATTTTCACTTTTTGTAATTAAAAAAAAAAAAAAAAAAAATCAAAAATCAAAAATCAAAAAAATATTGTAGTTTATTTTTGCTACCACCATGGTAAAGAAGAATTTAAAAAGAAAAATCCAAACAACAAGGAATTTGAGTAGAAAAATTAAAATTTGTCAAGTTTTTGTGAAGTTTAGAAGTTCGTCATCAACAATTGAAGACCGAAGACCGAAGATTGAAGACGTTTCTATGGTTTCTTATGAGAGAGTGATATTAATTGCCGATCGGGTGAGAAGTGAGTGAGTACTCCCACCCTTGCTAATGGTTGATTTCCTTTCTTAGAGATCATTAAAAAGATTCTTTTTGTCCACATACGTGGAGTCTCAGATTTTTATTTCGGAAGGTTATCCTTCTTACCTACAACGTGTGCGGGATTTCTCTCTTTACTCACCTGCTGCACACATGAGAGACTAAAAAAGCGATCTTTTTGAGTGCAATTATCATAAAACCTAATGGTGAGGCGAAGTCGAAGCTTATGATCACAATCGAATCGAATTCTTTCATATGGTATGGTTACTTCTCGCTCGGCACTTAAGGATGAGAATGCGTTCTTCGATAGTTCTAACCATCTTACTAGCATGCGAAACTCTATGTCCTCATAGCTTCTTGGAGGCTTGAGACTCTTTTACACTCACGAAGTTGGAGTAGGTTTTGTGGGTACACCTCTTGTAAACCCTCACGAGACTACAACTCGTCCACTAGGGACACCTAGGGGTTTAAAGGCTTAGTGCATACGCTAAATGCATTCGAGAGACCTGCGACAGGGGTATAGTTAGGATTTCTTATTTTCTGTTTCACTTGAGGACAAGTAAAATTCAGGTTTGGGGGTATTTGATGAGTGCCAAATAGTGCATATATATACACCTTTTTATTGGCATTTTACTCATCTTTTGCGCTTATAAATCATATATTATCCCATATTCTGTATTTTCTTTGTTTTCAAGAATAAATATTTGTATTAATTAATTTTGTATTTTTAGGTACTAAATAAAGTCCGGAGAATCTGAGGAGCCAAAAGAGCGAAGAAGTGGAGTCGAGCATCTATGGAGCAGAGAAAAGCCAAAGCCGCGCGCAACGGTTGCAACTTGACAAGTAGCAACTCATCTACAAGACATGGGCTTGAGCTGGAGCAACCGCGACCGGATCCGAGCCCGTCACTCCAAACCAGTTGAGATCTCTCTCATCCACATCCTACGGTCGCTGCCCTCACTATACATCATCTCTTGATGCACTCGCGCAACACCATATCACAATGAGAACAGGCTACCAACCTCGGCCAGTTCGGATCTCTCCAAGATCCTACGCTCGGTGCAGCGTTCCCATCGATCTTCGATGTACCTGCTCAACACCATAGCCCCTATATAAGCCCCTAAGCCTAACCCTAAACTCATTTCTCTTCTCCTCTCCCGTCACTCTCACCCATACCTCTCTGCAAAACCTTCTCCCTCACCCCGACAAAGCAGAGCTCTGCTCTCCCATACTTCCATCTCTTGTCACCTCCACAGCCGCTCCATCATCACCGCACCACCTCCTAACTGCTCTACCTCTCTAGGTCTAGGTTTTCTCTCAATTAGCTTCTCCAATCCTAGAAGCTAATTTAGAGAAAAACTAGAACTAGGGTATTCAACCAACAACCCCATGGAGTACTCGGGGAGCCGCACAATCGGTGAAGGGAGGAATCGAAAGCGTGGGTTTGAGTTATTTTTCATTTTATTTCGATTTTGAGAATTAGGGTTAGGTATTTTTCACTTGCATGTATAAATTGAAGTGAGGGTTTGTGTGATAGGACACGCCTGGATTAGCCAGTGCTGTCAATTAGGTTTAATTTGTGTTTTTCATGTTTTAATTTAGTGCTAGGGTTTCACTGAAACCCTAACTCCATATTTGTGTTTTTAACTTTGTTGAATTATCTTGAATGCTTAAAATTACAATTATGTTTTTCAATTACAAATACCCAATGCTCTTCTCTCACGGTGTATACCAACGCCATGGATACAACTTTGTAGTTGGTCTCTGGTGTGTTGAGTGTATTGCAGCTCAACCTTAGATACAAATGTTGATTCCCTTGACTAGTTGTACTAAATTAGACAACTAGTGCTCTGGGTCAACACTTTAGGCTGTTAATTGAGGCATTACAGGAGAAACACCTTAGATAGGAGGTGGGTTTGACACCGCCCTTATCGGTCCACGGGGCAAGAAAGTCTCAACTCGGTTGAGCACACGGTAGGAGCTAGAGGTGAATTTGACCACCCAGCACACATTTGTTTTCAACTGTTATACCTTAGTTTAGGTTTATTCCACTCAATCTTAGCCGTTTCGGCAAAAAACCATCTGTTGTCCTTTGACTCCACTTTGAATTTGAGTTTAAGCAAGCCTTAGATCACTAGAGCACCACAAGTCTCGTGGTTCGACACAAATCGTGCCCAGTTCTACAACCAGACACCGTGCACTTGCGGTATAACCGTAGGCCGTAAAATACATAAATTTATACATCTTTTCGGGCCTACCAATCATAGACTTCTCGAACTCTCATCCTTGATAATTTTCACTCTTGTACAATAGTCTTCAACTTATAGAAATTCTGCTCCTTGTTTTGTTGCTTACTTGAATCTGAAATCTGCTCAATTCTGTACTGTTGCTTGTAAACCTTGAACGTGTTCAACTTTCCTTCAAATTTGTGATGCTCCTCTTGTTGATGATGATGGTGTTTCTATGGACCTGTTGGTGTAGAGAGAGATAAAGTGGATGGTGCTAACTGCGAAAAAGATTACAAGTGGTATGTTGGTAGGCTAGTAAAGATGCCTACGACTATGTCTACTGCAAGTGCACAGGCATATTGGAGGCAAGGGCAAGCACAGGTCGATCCCACATAGACTTGGGGTGCTATAGAGTTGATCAAGGGATTCCTAACTGATTTCTAACAAGTATCACAAATATTTGGGTTGTCGATACGACTGGATTAGAGTTGTGACTCTAACTAAGGCAACAATTGAACAAAAGAAGTTGTAAACTGTTGATTGTAGGGTACCAGGGTGATCGATTCCACCACCTGATCTTATGCTAAGGCAATGTAACCTAAGCTATGTTCTTGTGCCTTCCCTTGAAGGTCTAAAATGGATGTTTGTTAAGCGATTTTGCTAACTAACCCCTAGTATGAGTTTGTCTTCTTACAGTACAGATCATCACAGGCTCATAAGCTTCCTCAATCACTTACTAATCCTAGCATAATATAATTCAGCAAAAACACAACCAAGGATAAACATGCTTGACAGAAGAATCAGGGGTTTCATTAACACCCTGGAAAATTAAATTAGAACATTACTAAGACAATATAACACAAAATAAAACTAAGTTGGTGCTCTGGCTAGCCCAGGCATACCTTCAAACATCCTCACCTCAGTTTTATTTATACATGCAACTCCAAACCCTAATTAACTTCAAATTGGAAAAGTAAAAGAGTACCCTCTCACCCACGTCATTTGAATCGGTGCTCTCCTCTGTCAATTCGTCTTGACAACTCCCTTGGTTGATTGTTGGGAAACCCTAGATCTAGTTATCTCTAACCTAGCTTCTAGGGTATGGAGAAGCTATGAAAGAGATAACTCGAGAAAGAGTGGTGAAGCAGGTGGCTGAGGAGCTGTTGGTGGCTGAGGCGGCTGTGGCAGGAGATGGATAAGGGGTTAGCTCTGCCATGGTATGGGTGAAGGAGGTGGAGGTATGGGTTTTCTCTGAGAGTCGGGGGAAGAAGAAAGAGAAAGAAAAGAAGCTGGAGAAAGGTGCGTTTGGTTTGGGTGGTTAAAGGGGTTGATGGCTTCGGTGTTGAGCGGGTGGCGAAGTTTGATGAGCGAGTAGCGACCGATGGATTAGGGGAACCCGATGCGTGGGCCGATGCGGGTGTAGGATGGCTTGGATCAAATCTCAACGGCTCGAGTGATGCGGGCTCGGATCGGGTCGTGGGTCGGGTCTTGTCTGCTCAAGCCCATGTCTTGTAAATGGGTTGCTCCTTGTTGGGTTGCAAGCATTTGCGCTGCTGAGCTTTGGCTTTACTGCTCTATAGACGCTTGTCTCCAATTCTTTGCTCTTTTGGCTCCTCGGTTTCTCAGGAACTTTATTTATTACCTAAAAACACAAAATTAATTAGTACAAATATTTATTCTTGAATACAAAGAAAATACAGAATCTGGGATAATATCTGATTTCTGAGCACAAAAGATGAGTTAAATGCCAATAAAAAGATGTAGAAATATGCAATATTTGGCACTCATCATATGTAAGTTAACAATTCGATGTCACCATCATGGTTGATAAAAATAGCACTCAAGAAATCAAAATAGTTCTTCTATGGTGGGAGGTTGGGAGCTCACCATTACACTTTGAAGTTTACGTGCGGTGACACACACTCTAAAAGCACAAATTTAGACAGGTACAAAAATTGAAGGTTGGTGCCTCACATTATGTAACATGGGTAGTCTCCATTATAGGGGATCACTACTCTAATCTAGAATTCGATACGCACCTTATTTGCCAGCTTTTGGCATGGTTAAATCAACTTTAACTCTCATACAATTAAGAAACCCGATCATGTTCTCTGTCATCTCTAAGTTCGGTCACTCTTATGAGATTCTCGATGTAATCTTAGCGACATGTATACTATGTGACTCTAAACTAACCATAAGTTGGAGTTTTCTTATTCACTAGTTTACACAAAAGTTGAAAATTTTCAAAAATTTACAACGCAAATGCTTAACCACTCCCCCACACTTAAAACTTTACATTGTCCTCAATGTAAATTGAATCGTCCAAAGGAAGTCAAGGCGGGAAATTCTAACAAAAAATCAGAAAAAATAAAAACAAGACAAGTAAAACTAAAAACAAGACAAGAAATAAATACAAGACAAGAAATGCTCATCCGATGGGTTGCCTCCCATTTAGCGCTTGTTTTAAAGTCGTCAGCCCGACTATCTCCTTGCTTTCTATGACTCCTCCAGAGGGAGTACATCCACAAAGTTAACTCCTTCCACCACTTCGGAAGTGAAATTCTCATAATATGGTTTCAACCGGTTCCCATTAACTTTAAGTTCTTTCCTGTAGTTATCTTGCAATTTCCCTTGCACCATGAGAAAACACATTAGTAACAATAAAAGGTCCGATCCATCGTGACCTTAGTTTACCGGAAATAAATGCAAGCGAGAATTAAACAAAAGCACTTTCTGCCCAATGCAAAATTGTTTTCTAGAAATCATGTTATCATGAAATGCCAGCCGTCTTTTCTTATAAATGCGGGAACTTTCAAATGCATCATTGCGAAGCTCCTCTAGCTCTTGGAGTTGTAACTTCCTTTGCTTTCCAGCCCCATCCATCTCCATGTTGCATTGTTTAATAGCCCAAAACGCCTTATGCTCAATTTCAACGGGTAAATGACAAGGTTTACCATACACAAGCCTAAAGGAGACATCCCGATAGGTGTCTTATATCAGTTCTATACGCCCACAAAGCATCATTAAGTCGCATGCTCCAATCTTTCCTTGTTGGGTTCACCGTCTTTTCTAGAATGGATTTCACCTCCCGGTTAGAAACCTCGGCTTGTCCATTGGTTTGGGGATGATAAGGTGTCGCAATCTTGTGCGACACATTGTACTTCGTCAACAAGCTTTGCAAAATCCTGTTTTTGAAGTGAGAATCCCCATCGCTAATTATGGCTCTTGGAATTCCAAACCTTGCAAAAATATTAGCTTGCACAAAATCTGAAACCACTTTAGAATCATTAGTTAGGGTGGCCTTATCTTCCACCCATTTCGAGACATAATCAATCGCAAGTAAGATATAAAAATTCCCATGGGATTTGACAAAGGCCTCATAAAATCAATACCCCATACATCAAAAACTTCAATAAATTGAATAAAAGTTTGTGGCATTTGATTTAGGGCACCTAGATTGCCGGTTCTTTGGCACCAATCACAAGTTGTACAAAATATATGTGCATCCTTAAACAAAGTTGGCCAATAAAAACCACTTCAAGTACCTTGTGAGCGGTTCTCTTACTCCCAAAATGTCCTCATAAGCATAGGAGTGACAAAAAGACAAGATAGAATTAAATTGATTAGGGAACACACCTTCGTATTACTTGGTCACTACCATGTTTCCATAAGTATGGATCATCCCATATGTATTGGTTCCCCAACTTCTTAAGTTTGTCCCTCTCCCACGAGACAAGTTCTTTGGGATTTGTTTAGAAACTAAGTAATTGACAATATCGGCATACCATGGTTCTCCAAAGGCAATTGAGAATAGTTGCTCATCGGGAAACTTTCACGCAATGGGATAGTTTCCTTATCTCAGACAAGTCGCTCAAGTGATCCGCAACGGTGTTCTCAATCCCTTTCTTGTCTTTGATTTCAATATCAAACTCTTGCAAGAGTAATATCCATCGTATGAGCCTCGGTTTCGCCTCTTTCTTTGTAAGCAAGTACTTAAAGCATTTGCATGATCAGAAAAGACAACAACTTTTGTACCAATTAGATAAGAGCTAAACTTTTCTAAAGCAAAAATAATGGCTAATAACTCTTTTCAGTGGTCGTGTAGTTTTGTTGGGCCTCATTTAACGTTCTAGAAGCATAATAAATAGCATGAGGAAGCTTCCCCACACGTTGCCCAAGCACCGCACCAACCGCATAGTCACTTGCATCACACATGAGCTCAAAAGGTTTTCTCCAATCCGGTGGTTTAATGATAGGGGCTGAAATCAAAAGTTCTTTCAAACGATTGAATGCCACCATACACTTTTCATCAAAGTTAAAAAACCACATCTTTTTGCAATAAGTTACATAGTGGTGATGCTATCTTGAAAAAGTCCTTGATGAATCTACGATAGAAACCTGCATGACCAAGAAAAGAGCGTATCTCCCTCACCGTAGTGGGAGGGGTTAAAGCACGAATAAGGTCTATCTTAGATTTATCGACTTCCAAGCCTTTAGAAGATATTATATGGCCTAAAACTATGCCATGAGTTACCATGAAATGGCACTTCTCCCAATTAGCACAAGATTTTTTTTCAACACATCGTTCAGGATTAGAGACAAATTGTTCAAGCAAAGGTCAAATGAATCACCAAAGACACTAAAGTCATCCATGAACACTTCGATTATGTTTTCAACATATTCCGAAAAGATACTTACCATACACCTTTGAAAGGTAGTGGAGCATTGCATAAGCCAAAGGAATCCTTCTATAAGCAAAAGTACGAAAGGAAAAGTGAAAGTGGTTTTCTCTTGGTCCTCAGCGCTATCACAATCTGGTTATAACCCTGAATAACCATCAAGGAAGCAATAATAAGAGTGTCAGGCTAAACGTTCAAGCATTTGATCAATAAAAGGCAATGGAAAATGATCTTTCCTAGTAGTGGCATTCAATTTTCTATAATCAATACAAACCCTCAACCGGTTTGCACACGAGTTGGGACAAGTTCGTTCTTATCATTCTCCACCACTGTCACACCTGATTTCTTTGGTACTACTTGTCAGGGCTCACCCACTTGCTATCGGATATGGGGTAGATAACACCCACTTCCAAAGCTTGAGTATCTCCTTTTTCACAACTTCCATCATAGGGGGGTTCAAACGACGTTGTGCTTCCCTTGTAGGCTTTGCATCGTCCTATAAACGTATTTTGTGCATACGAACGGCAGGGCTTATACCCTTGATATCGGTAATTGTCCATCCTATGGCCGTCTTGTACTTCCTTAGCACCCTTAGAAGTTTTTGCTCCTGTAAATCACTAAGCTCATTAGAAACAATCACAGGTAACTCTTCATTATCACCCAAGTACAAGTACTTTAGGTGATCGGGAAGAGGTTTCAATTCTAACTTTGGAGATTTAACAATTGAAGGTACAAGCTTTTCATCACTGCATGGTAAGAAATAAAAGAGATATTATGAGTTTTCGGGCATCCTTGTAGTGAATTAAGATCACCAAGGGCTTCCTTGACTTCATTACCACACTCTACACCATTATCCATGGATATAGTTAACACGGTTTCCAAAGCATCATCACCATTTAATTCAAACATTTTTTGTGCCAATGTATCCATAACATCAATGGAGAAACAAGAGTGGACATCGCTAGGATATCTCATCGTCTCGAAAATGTTGAAACGTATTGTTTCTCCATCAAACTCCATAGTTAGCGATCCCTTATCCACATCAATTATGGTTTTCGCTGTTTTCATGAAGGGACGCCCAAGTAGCAATGGAAGAGATGAGTCCGGTGAACCTTCATCCATCTCTAACACGCAAAAGTCAGCTGGAAATACAAGTTGATTAACCTTCACAAGAACATCCTCAATAATACCCATTGGGTAGACATTAGAGCGATCGGCTAATTGCAATACAATTTCAGCCTTTTTGAGAGGACCAAGATCAAGTGAATTATACATTGAAGCAGGCATAACATTAACGGATGCACCTAAATCCAACATAGCTTTGTGTTGATGGTGGATTTTCGTTCAAGGTTGAGTTTGTAAAAAACCAGAAAAATCATGCGCTGACATCTTGTAAAAGATAAAGCCATTTATAAGTGTTGGATACTCCTCACTTAATTGACCTTGTATTTCTGTACTCATTATCGGTGTGGCATGATGGTAGAGTGTTACTCTTATAGAGTAACACGAACCTCAAGCACTATAATGAATCATTATCGGTGTGGCATGAGACTGAGTGTTACAAATACTGAGTAACACGAACCTCCCAAGCACTATAATGAAACCATGTACGAAATACCGTCTGGTGATTCTCGGTGTGTTATACTAGCCGAGCCCTCTCGGTGTGTTATACTAGCCCGATTGAGCCCCTCTCGGTGTGTTATACTAGCCCGATTGAGCATCCGGACTTGGGCGTATCGGTCTCAGGATATGACGATCGCAGTCATCCAACTCCACAAGCATGATTGGATGACCCGCGGATCAATTCCATCACCCTAAGCATGGTATGGAATACCCACGGCCTTAGCTTGCGGATATGATCGATCGCGGTCATCCAACTCCACAAGCATGATTGGATGACCACGGATCAATTCCATCACCCCAAGCGGTATGGAATACACACGGCCGACCCCGCATGGTCGACCATTGGCCTTTGCTTGCCAAGAAACCGTCCATACCAAGCATTATGGGCGGAAAACCTAAATTAGGGTTTGCGGCATATTACATGTGCCGCAAAGCGGTCTCAACCATCCATCTTCGCGGTATAGATGGAAGGTGTAGATGTAGACTCAAAGGGCACGGAGCATGTCGACACAATCACCATGTGACCGCCTACACACTTGACCAATCGGTAAAAACCAACCATGATTGGTTACAACACATTCGTCACTTTGAAAGAGCATGGTGTACGGCTTTGAAAGCCAAAATTAGGGTTCAAGCCATCACGCGCGTCCATCTTCTCCGCACGAATGGAGGGTCACCAGTTAGATTAAGCGGTCCGGTCATACCAGCATGACCACCAGTGGGCCCATCTACCTCTTCTTTGGTCGGCCAAGGCATATCATGCTGGCCAATCAAAATCGCTCAAACATGCGTGGTTACACTTCCCAAATTGCAAATCGATCTCGACCGCTCAACTTCACGGACGAATTGGTGACTTAGATCCGTTTTCATGGGATAGTCGGGGTATAGCGTGAACATCGGCCTACCATCTTCACGCCAAACCAACCGGCCAAGACAGGCCAAGCTAGGTCGTCTTGGAAAACGCCGGAAGAGAGTATGGCGCGCGGCTTCTTGCGGTATCAAACTCTTATCGCAAAATCGATCTCGACCACTCCTCTTTGGTCAAATTGGGTGGCCCGGATCGCGCTTTCATGAGGGCGGAATACGGCGCCTACACCATCATGCCGTCAACACGCATGTATGGTCGGTCCTCTCAAAATCCTTCCCATGCTTGGTTTCGACCAAGGCCGAAGAGTGATGCTTGCACACCTCTTCAAAAACCCTAGTATTCATTAACGGTCGCGGATGAGTGTCTCAAAGCTCATCTCATCCGTCCAGGCTTCACCGACTTGGTTACACTGACCACAGTCGGGAGTCAATTGGTCGATAAAAGGCGTCATTACCCATCACCTTACCACACCACAATGCGGTACCTGCATAAAATACACACGATACTTCACAAGTATCGACTTTACAATCTTGCAGGTTATTGATTCAACGATACATGCTATCTTTCGTGGATCCACGATCCACATTCCAGACATCAATCACGTCACTGGCCGGGGGATACATCTTTGGGGTATTGGTCGGCGGTTTACAGCGTGCAGCGTGCAACGCGCCATCACAGAACGTGTTAGGAAGTCATGGACGGTTAGAGATGAACATGAAAAGTGGGCAAGGCTGGTCGTGTGTTACCGACACACAACTTCACTACTCCATCATTCCACTACCTCCACTTCCCACGAAGCGTGAATGAGGCTCAATGACTTGTATAAATAGGTTCTCCGCCCTATTTCCAACAACAAGGAATAACGGAGAACAACACAAGTTCGGGCGAGACAGAAAATCAACATCCGAGCCTCCTTACATTAACCGTAAGCTTTGCTCACTTTTAAATCACAAGTCATAAGCAAGCCAACACTTTCACAATCTCAACACCTTCTTCGCTTCCCTCCCTAAGATCAACCCCATCTCCTTCACTTTGTGACCGAAACAAAGTCTGGAACGGCCATTTCTTGGTTTTAGGCCGGACTTGCAGATTGATCTCTCGAATCTACAAGCACTCACCATGTGAGTGCATTTGTTGAAGGTTTAGATTCATTCCTCATCCACACCCCAAATTACCAAATTCTGCGAGGTAGTTTTCACCCATCAACAATTGGCGACCACGGTGGGAGGTTGATCTATCGGTTGCAAAAAAATTGAATTCTCAATTCTTCGGTTTCGGCTCACGATGCATCCTCATCGAGAAACCACAGGCGGTTCGAGATACCATGGGAAGTGTAGATAGAATCTTTGGAGGATGTCTTGGCAAATCAGTTTGGTATCACCGGAAAGACGGAGCGAGACATTTCGCCTTTTGAATGATATGGCAGCACAATTACAAGAGGATGCTTCCACTCAGGCAGCGCAAGAAACGTTGAAACTTTAACCAGGAATCACACCTTTACCGGTGGAGAAGCAAAAAGAGTGCGTAACCGCAGGAGACTCAGGAAAGATGAACAGCACGGTCCAGTCGACAATGAAGATCCGAGGCAACTCCACGGGAGAAAAGACTTGTCCGGAGTACTACAATGTCTGCCGGATAAAGAAGGGGAACCTGCAGCCTATGGAGCCTTGCCAGAGGATTTATACCTCAAAGCTCTTGCCGAAGCCCGGAAGACTGTCCAATCCGCGTCGGCCTTCCAACCCAGCGAAGAAACGGCTTGAGGAAGGAGAAATAAATCAAGAAATGCTGAATACGAGAGGATGGGAGCGTTCAATCCGGTCACTCAGCGGTGATATTACGACACCTTCTACATCCCTCTACTTAGGAAGACAATCCATGAGACATGATGGCGCTCGCAAGTCTTCCAACTTCATCTCTACATTCCATATCAAAGCCACGGGGAGACATCGCAACGCCCGCTTGCGAGGAAAAATTTGGACACAAGGTACCACATTTCCCCTTCCCAATGAAGAAGATCTGGAGCTCTCTTTGGAGGCGTGGGTGCGAAACGGAGAGATAAAGCTACCCCCGTCGGCGCCCACCTCTTTGGTCAAGAAGTAATGGACCCGAGGTACTGTCATTACCACCGGTCCCTTCATCACCCCACCCGGTGGAGTGCAACGCTTTGAAGCGCATTGTTCGGGAGAAGCTTGGCTCGGAGGGATAGCTTTGAGAAGTTAGTGCGGAGGATTTTCTTGGAGAGGCTACTCGGTTTGATACAAATGAGGCTTCAAAAAAGCAAGTAAGTTCTACTCAACAATTTTACAAGAAAGATAGTTTAGAATTCAGGGACTTAGCATCCCACACGTGGAGAAAAGAGGCTCGATAATCAAACACCATGTCTGTTTCATTCATGTTTTCCTTTCACACAACGTTTGCAACTTCATGTGACATGTGCAATCATTCATGACCAAGATGCAAATTTCATTTAAAATAACCTCTTTGAGAAAAATCATTCACCAAACTATCTCAAAATGAACCAATTCAATTACCTATTAATTCAAAACCCGGTAGTCAAAGGAATCCTCACTATCACTCAAAAACAAGAGCATCTAAAAAGACAAGTAGGTAGCTACGATCCTTGAGAAAGTCCTTCAGCAGCAACTCGTCCATACGGGCAAGAGAGACTTTCATCCTTTGAAGTACAACACAGCTTGACTTGATTCCTTAGGCAACCTTTCAACCTATTCTTCTGGCGAGTAACACGGTATACGAGAAGGGCTCCAGTCCTATAATTTCTGGAGCTACCGTGGTCAATACACCTTATGCAGCCGTCACTTCTACCCATAGGTGCCAGCGTAGCGGGAGATGTTCTAGTAAGTGTAACACCTCCCGTCACCATAGTCGAGCAGACGCAAATCCAGGCAACTCCTCAGCGTAACGCCTCCGGTAGTCACGAGAGCAACAACTTTCACTCTGCATCGGGACGAGGAGCCGGAGGGACGAGGAGGACCACCATCCATTACCATTTCGGACTTGATGGAGAAGCGGGAAGTTCTTCTTTGAGACTCAAACGGATATGGCCGCAACTCGAGAAAGAGGTATTTGGCCCGCGCGGACCTCGTGGACTGATCAAATGAGCGACATCGGATATGAACGGTCTGTCATGGAGATTCCTACTGCCCCAGAGGACTGATCCTCACCACGATCCTCCCGGGTCAACAGTTTACTACGAACCCGAGGCCGGTGGATTAGGAAGCGGCATCTCTAGTGGAAAGCTTGTGTGAACTCTTGCGCCTCTCGAAGAATCAACGTGCGAGATGTTTCCTGTAATTAACAAAATAGCTCTGGGCGACACACGACTCCTTCACGTCGAAGTCTTAAGCGCATCGAAAACACACTGTAAATAATGTTACATTTCTGAGAAGGCGACATGATGGCGAAAAAGATCACGACCGGCCCTACATGTTACCGCACACATCAAGGGTTGAGTTCGGGAGGGCCCTCGTCGACACAGGAGCATCTTCCAATGTGATTTCTCTCAAGACTCTCACACTACACCATATTTTGCGTTTTGTGACACATTATTTCAGTAACGAAATGGGGTCGTGACGCTCACGGACCGTTACAACCAGGTGTGTAACAAATTTTCGTAACCAACATGTTAAAGTCACTAATGTGAGGTTGTGACACATTTAAGTGACAAGACGATTGAGTGTCACGAAATAAAATTTAGTGACTGAATCTAGACCGTTTCGATTTTTTTACGGTTACAAATACATTGACTTAGTCTACGTTGACCGACTACATTGTCTTTGGTAAAATTTTAGTAACCAAGATTTTTAGTCACTAAATTTTTACCGAGGTCACTAATTTTTGACCAGGTCAACGTTGGTGACTCCTACTATCTGGTAAAAATTAGTGACACTTTTGTGCCGTTACGAATTCTTTTGTTACAAAAAAAAGTCAGTCTTTATTGATTTTGGTCAATATTAATGTTTCCATCCCTTTCATTTTACCTGCGGGTACCCTATCCCCTGGAATTGTTACAATACAATCTTACATTCAATATAATTTAACATTCATTCCAACATTCAAAAGAAGTCATTCAATATAATTTAACATTCATTCCAACATTCAAAAGAAGTCATTCAACCGATTTTGTTGTGTTCATGAGCCATAAGCGCTAAGTATACATAAATGCTACATGATACTTGGGTTCATGTTGAGTTTAACACAGATAACTCTTTTATCACTCCATAAATGCTAAGTATAGGCAGAGTTTCAGCATACTTCTACAATTTCAATTTTGTTCAAAAGTCAGTTAACTTGGAGCTACAATACTGGTGGTAATTTCTCTAACAACCATTTGTGTTCATGAGTCAAGCACCAAAATGAAGAACTAGTACAAAAGCTAAATGTACCTTGGAAATACAACACTTGTTTGAGAGTTAAATTTGAACCCAAATTCCTCTTATAGGCAACACTTGTTTCACAAGAATCTACACATGTGTGTGACTATCGTTGCCCAATCAAGTGAGTCTACATCATTCTTCACACCAAAGAAATACAGCAGCTGTGGCAAAATCTGTAAACAAAAGCCACAAATGACATTAAAAATACATATGGACCTTATTTGGAGATCTGTAAGGAGACAAAAGGATAAATGCATAAAGCAGAAGATGCACATAATGAGACTACGATTAACTAGTAAAGTTGTTGAACCATAATAATCAACCAAAATCTTGGATTTGTACAAGAGGAAAAAAAAGGCAATTGTAGACTATATAAAGCTGTTGAGTTTTCTACTGCATCTCAAAACATAGAGGGCCATCACGGTAGTTGCATTTTGGAATATCGGCTTTAGAAGGACATCCACTTGCCATGGGCCAAAGTGGTTTTGCCTTCGAGTCTTGAGTATACTGTTGCCATGATACTACCAACCATGTTTACGTTGTGGTACTTATATGCTCAGGTGCTTTACCAACTGCACTTGAAAAGAAGTACAACTTCTTCTATCATCATCGCCACTGTTTACCGAGATCAATGAAGCTTTAAGAGCAATGAGCTTAATGACTTCATCCTTTTTTAGGAAGAACCAATGAGCTTGAGTAATCGTTTTCAGATACCTCGGTATCGTATTCATATTGACCTCATCCTCATGAGAGATCTCGAACTCTGGCCAGAGGACATTGCTATCTACAAGTTTGCTAAACCACCAAAATTGAGACAATCAATTTAAAGGAAACACGATTTGAGCCAATTACAAGACACAACCTTGACCGAGGCGGTGTTGAGCTACCAAATTAGTGAGAATCACTGACAGGTCATATTTGCTAAACCACCACAATAATTCACCTATACGAGCAATCAATTTAGAGGATCTCCACAAATGCCACAAGTACGAGATTTTTACGATGGTAAATCAAATGGGTCTAACCAAACTTTGTTTAAAGAAAGTAGATAAAGATAAACAATAATCATAAACATAAAGCTAAAATTCCATAAGTTCACAAAACATACGGGTGTTCCTCGGCCTAAGCGCTAAAATTCAATAAGCTGACAATCTATACCATAAGCAAATTCATACGGAATGGTATCCATAAGCAAATTCACGACATATCAAGCAAAGAAATACTTGTAAGCCAAAATATCTATCTTGTGATACTACTGGAAATACCATTAAACACACTTCATAAAACCATGGTGCTTTGAACAACAATTGGAATGTATTAGACAAAAAAGTATGTACAAAGTTGCACAAAAAAGCCACAGATACTTAGAGTCAAGCTCAATAAGCGATCTTTCGTGCATGAACCTATAATATAGCCAAAGGACTGGCAAGAAGTATCAAAGCAGAAAATCCAAAAGAAAAAACATTTCTTAGAACCTATAATCATAGCCAAAGGACACGGCAGAAAGTAACAAAACAGAAAAGCCAAAAGAAAAAACATTTCTTAGACACAATCGTTTCCTTCACAAGAGTGTATATAAGGCATTCGAGGAATGGCGATAAGCAACGGTCTCTTCCGAACCAACGATTGCATGCCCTACTTACTCAAGCGTTTTAAAAAGACCATATTAAGCTTTTGAAAGAACAAAAAACACCATAGCAGTTCAAGTTTGGCAGCACTGTGAGAAATAAATCAGTGAACTGCAAAGGGCATGCCCGGAAACATCATGCTTCGGAAAATACGGGTGACATAAAGAACTGGAAAAAAATAATCAATATGCAATAAAAATTTCAAATCTTTGCAACTTCCAAATGACTGTAGTTATTCATACTTATGTGACTAAAATTAAACAACGCAAAGAAAATTAGTACTTAGAATGTGAAAGAATATGGAAATATCTGCCTCATGAAGGCATGCCATAGAGAATGTTTAAATTTAATATTCTAACGGCTAGACAACAACCACATTACCTATAATGTCAAGCTACAAAAAGCAGAACGTATTCCAAACAAATGATTGGCTAAGTAATCATTTCAAAGATCTCCCATTTGAGTACATCATTATGGCTTTAGTCATAATAACTATAAATCATTGTCTTTAATAAAATGAATTTGATAGATAGTGACCTTCTATACAACAAAAACCAACATAGCTTCCCATCTCAGGAAAATGTGATGCCAGCCATACTCTCAGGAAAAAATACTTCTTGAAAAGCAAAGTAATTCATTCACCTAGTCTTTCCATTAGTTTCTTCTCCATCTTATGGTTTCTCCATCACCTACAAGCGATAAATAACCACTTAGCGGTGTATAATTAAGCATCTGCTGGTGATGCTTGGTGGTTCATTAAGACAAAGCTATGGTAAGAAAGCAAGCCAAGAAATTATGAAACCTCGCACCATAATTTGGTATTGTTTTCATTGGTCTCAAATTTGATGTGTTCCACAAAAATATGGGTTTGCAGATAGTTCAATGTAGATATGTTACATTACATTACTACAGCTAACATACTAAACCGTTAAAAGGAAATGTATTTGAAATATTTACGGTGAAAAAAGCTTAAGAACTAAATTTACCTTGATAGGATGCTACTGTGGTTCAACGAATGAACGGAGAAGGTGAATCCTTGATGTTGTGATCCTTATGTTTTCGATAAGGCTATACCCAATGTGATATCTTTCAAAATCGGTCATCTACACTATTTAAAATACTTCAAAACTTGAATAGTGAAGAAAAAGTAAAATAGTTTATATTCATATTAAGAAATTCTAAGTTACACAATAAATGAATTAAAAGGTGATATACCATAAAGTGTTTCTTTGATGCATTTTAACAAACAGTTAGGTGTTTAAAAGTATAGAGAAGAAAAAAGAAAAAAATAATTACTGTTTTCAAATCAATTCCTAAAACCCTAAATCAAATCGAGATGAAATTAGTAAAGCCCACTCTTCAATTAATTTCATCTCACCTACAGAATCAAAGCAAAAAAAAAAAAAATCATTAGCGAGATAACATCACCCAATTAAAGAGTTTTTAAACACAAATGAAAACCCCAAGCACACATAAAAATCCTAATCCTAAAGAAAATGAGTAGCAATTACAAAGTAATAGAGATTTGAAACTTTAATGTGAAGATTTATGTAGAACGGAGAACGATTAAAAGAGACCCAGTTATTGAGTTCAAGATTTGAGAGAAAAGGGTTCAAATTTGATTTTGAATGCGATCTCAGTTCATTTACCCAAAAAAAAAAAACTGTTCTTCTCGGTTCTCGAAAGTTCTAGCTGAGTTAAAACGCGCTCCAGTTGTTTTGTAAATCTATTTCCATAAACACATAAGCCTCTGAATTAAATTGTTCCTAAATCGTGGTGAACATTAACTTATCGAGATCAGTAAACTGTAATTCAAGCTAAGTATGGAATCAAAGAAACACTGAAAGCTAGAGAAGAATCTTTGACCAGTGCTGGTCTTTGTGAAAAGGGGTCGTGCTTAAAACAGATCCATTGAAAATAAAATGAAACGGATCGATTAAAACTTACACAGATCGATGATGAAAGGTATTGACAAGATTTCTGTGATGTTTCTCGGCCAAATCGATCGATGAAGAGCAGATTTCTGTGATGATTTCTGTGAAAAAACTAAACCCTAGTTTTATCGCCAGAGCAGACCGAAGAGTGAAGAGAGGAGAAGACCGAAGAGATAAGATTTCTTTTTACCCGTGAGAGAGTAAATGGATATGGAGTACACGTGTGATTCATTCAGGGGCTAACATGTTACCGAGTGTTACTCTGCACACGCTCATTTCACGAATTTTTAGCCTTGTGATCACTAATCGTGACACGTGATGTGTGTCACTAAATTATCACATTTTCGTAGAAATATGCATTTGTCACTAAAATTTAGTGACGAAATTTCCGATCACAAATTCGTGACGGCATAATGTTGGTTACGAATTTTTGTCACTAATCACTTGAATATGGTGTAGTGTCGGGACGGCCAAGGTTAGCCCATGCAAAGATTGTGCGTCATCCCACCACAATAGCGGACTTCGAAGGAAACCAGACCAGCACATCTGGTGAAGCTTCAACCCATACTCACACCAAAGGGACGCACTTTGAAGCAAGGCGTGATTAGAAGGGGAAGACAATATCTGGGGCGTCATTTGATGCAATTAGCGGAGAGCGATCCCGGTCTCTCGCCCAATGGAGAATGCTCAAAGCGATTCTCCTCTACACGAACATCGACATGTTAGTAGATGCAACCAGTAGGACACGGCATGTTCTCCTCCATGGATGGATGTAGCGGCTACAACCGGATAAGGATGTACGAGCGTGACGCAAGGGCATATATCTCACCAACAGGCGATACAACCTTGACCTTCGTAAACAGTTCACGAAGCGGCAAAGGAAAACCCCGAGATACAATATCTGCGTGTCCTTGACTCCAACTCGGTGCACATATGCGACTCGCAATGATGCAACAGCGTTCGAGATATTCCATACCGAGGCTCGACAAAAACCACTGAACAAACCATGTAAACCACGCTTGGGGAGTGAGGCTCGGCATGAAGTTCCTTCATCGTCGATCAAGGACTTCTTGACACGAGAAAAGATGGTCTGTCAAGAATCATGGAATTCTCAAGGGTAAATCGAACCCGGAGAGGAAGCCACTTCAACTCTCCCTCCCGAAGCTGCTTCAATAGTCTATTCAAGAGACGCCTCAATGCTCTCTCGGGACCCTGTTCTAATCCTTCGAATCTGCTTCAACACTCTCTCCGGGATCTACCTCAACGTTCGCACTAAACCACTTTAACATCCTCTCGAGTCGTTTCAACACTCAAGCGGAGCATGAAGAACCCTAAAATCGATATGAGGTGGGTTATCCGGTGGAACGAATATTTTCATAGTTGAAAGGCGCGGTGAGCAGACTCATCATCAACGTTCGGCATATCTTTGAAGCTATCAACACTTCCGACTTGACATTTAGCATTATCTCGAAGACATCTCAACATGGATTCTTTCTACATGCAATGAAATAAAAAGACAGGAGTTAGAACTTGTATGAAAGCATATGAGAAGTGTCGCCACACATGGCAAGACACAACTCACACAATGGCCAGTCCAAACATCATTCAAGTCTGGTATTGATCAAGCTTCGGTATAACTCAAGTTCTCAAGTCTGGTATTGCTCAAGTCAAAAGGCTGGTATTGCTCAAGTCGCAAAGGCTGGTGTTAATCACGACATAAGGCTGGTATAATAGGCGCACCACAGCGAGGTCGGTTTCGATCGAAGCACATGGCTGACATTTGAAGCATGTACACGGTAGACCCACTTTCAACCGAAGCAGACACAACAAGCCCACGTTCGATCAAGCGGCGCGAGTAACCCCATGAACGAAGCGGCGCGCGGTCGTCGATTAGGCACATCCCCACGATTGAGCAGAGCGGGCGCAATAGCCCCTCGGCCAGAGCGAGTCATAGCAAGGTCGATCGGAAAGCGACAAGACCGACATCATGCTAGGGGGAACACTTTTACGGGCGTCTCTTGAACGTGACATGCTCGAAGGACAGGACGACCCGTCTCTCTGGTAACATCTAACATTGTCTCATAAGTTTTATCTTTAGCTTGTCACCATCTCATGCCTACCACACAATAGTGTAACCATTGTGTGCTAGGCGAGGACTTAATGTTGATGGTGGATTTTCGTTCAAGGTTGAGTTTGTAAAAAACCGGAAAAATCATGGGCTGACATCTTGTAAAAGATAAAGCCATTTATAAGTGTTGGATACTCCTCACTTAATTGACCTTGTATTTCTGTACTCATTATCGGTGTGGCATGATGGTAGTGTTACTCTTATAGAGTAACACGAACCTCCAAGCACTATAATGAATCATTATCAGTGTGGCATGAGGTGAGTGTTACTCATACGAGTAACACGAACCTCCAAGCACACTATAATGAAACCATGTACGAAATACCCGTGCGGTGATTCTCGGTGTGTTATACTAGCAGAGCCTCTCGGTGTGTTATACTAGCCCGATTGAGCCCCTCTCGGTGTGTTATACTAGCCCGATTGAGCATCCAGGACTTGACTGTATCGGTCTCGGATATGATCGATCGCAGTCATCCAACTCCACAAGCATGATTGGATGACCACGGATCAATTCCATCACCCCTAAGCATGGTATGGAATACCCACGGCCTTAGCTTGCGGATATGATGCGATCTGATCATCCAACTCCACAAGCATGATTGGATGACCACGGATCAATTCCATCACCCCCAAGCGGTATGGAATACACACGGACCCGACCAGCATGGTCGACCATTGGCCTTTGCTTGCCAAGAAACCGTCCATACCAAGCATTATGGGCGGAAAACCTAAATTAGGGTTTGCGGCATATTACATGTCTTGCAAAGCGAGTCTCAACCATCCATCTTCGCAGGTATAGATGGAAGGTGTAGATGTGAACTCAAAGGGCCTGGAGCATGTCGACACAATCACCATGTGACCGCCTACACACTTGACCAATCGGTCAAAACCAACCATGATTGGTTACAACACATTCGTCACTTTGAAAGAGCATGGTCGCATACGGCTTTGAAAGCCAAAATTAGGGTTCAAGCCATCACGCGCGTCCATCTTCTCGGGCGAATGGAGGGTCCTGATTAGATTAAGCAGGTCGGTCATACCGGCATGACCACCGTGGGCCCATCTACCTCTTCTTGCGTTCGGCCAAGGCATATCATGCCTGGCCAATCCAAACGCCCGCTCAAACATGCGTGGTTACACTTCCCAAATTGCAAATCGATCTCGACCGCTCAACTTCATAGGACGAATTGAGTGACTTAGATCACGTTTTCATGGGATAGTCGGGTATAGGCGTGAACATCAGCCTACCATCTTCACGCCAAACCAACCGGCCAAGGCGACCAAGCTAGGTCGTCTTGGAAAACGCATAGGAAAAGAGAGTATGGCGCGCGGCTTCTTGCGGTATCAAACTCTTATCGCAAAATCGATCTCGACCACTCCTCTTTGCCGGTCAAATTGAGTGGCCCGGATCGCTTTCATGAGGGAACGGGTCTGGGCGCCTACACCATCATGCCGTCAACACGCATGTATGGTCGGTCCTCTCAAAATCCTTCCCATGCTTGGTTTCGACCAAGTTGAAGAGTGATCTTGCACACACCTCTTCAAAACCTAATATTCATTAGCGATTCGCGAGATGAGTGTCTCAAGCTCATCTCATCCGTCCGACTTCACCCGACTTGGTTATACAACCCTGGTCAGAGTCAATTGGCGATAAGGCGTCATTACCCATCACCTTACCACACCACAATGCAGTACACCGCATAAAATACACACGATACTTCACAAGTATCGACTTTAATAACGCTTGTGATTATTGATTTGACGATACATGCTATCTTTCGTGGATCCACGATCCACATTCGAGACATCAATCATGTCACAAGCGGGGGGGATACATCTGGGGTATTGGTCTGGAGGTTCTGGCGTGCGGCGTGCAACGCGCCATCACAAACGTGTTAGGAAGTCATGGACGGTTAGAGATGAACGGGAAAAGTGGGCAAGACTGGTCGTGTAACACGGCACACAACTTCCACTACTCCATCATTCCACTACCTCCACTTCCCACGAGAAACGTGAATGAGGCTCAATGACTTGTATAAATAGGTTCTCGCCTATTTCCAACAACAAGGAATAACGGAGAACAACACAAGTTCAGGACAGGCAGAAAATCAACATCGAGCCTCCTTACATTAACCGTCCCTCTCCTGCTCACTTTTCTGTCACAAGTCATAAGCAAGCCAACACTTTCACAATCTCAACACCTTCTTCGCTTCCCTCCCTAAGATCAACCCCATCTCCTTCATGTAGTAGCAGGAAATCCCACACTACACCCCTCACTATATTTTGATTAATTAGTCTATTGAAAGTTGTATAATTGAGAATGTTTATTGATTAATTTCATCAAGTATTACACAGGAAAGTAGAATTACACTTAGAAGTTAGAACACTCTTAAACTTTCTCTCTCTAATGACTTGCCTAACAATTCTCCAAAGATCCCCCTTTTTACAGACTCACTCGACCCTTTATATAGGGTAATACATAGTGGATGTGACTAAGCTATCCTTTATTTTCGGGAATGTCTCGCGAAGTGTCGCCGAGTGTACAACTATTCAATCTCGCGACACTTCTTAACCCTCGCCAGATCTCACGTCTCCTTTATGTCTCGCCTGTCGTTATTCTTTGCGTCGTTTATTTTAGCCCTCTGCGACTGCCTCGCGACATCGTTGTTTATTAACCCTTCGCAAGTCTGTGCGTTGCGATATTATGGTCCTACATCTTGCCTCTTTTTCCTTGAATATTGCTTGAAGAGCGATTTTTAAGGAAAAATCATTGTTGCAATAATCTTTGATCTTGATGATGAAGGAGCGAGCGAAAGAATCTTGGACTTGAAAAGTACGTACTTGCCTCTATTCTTTTGCGAAATTAGAAGCTCCTATGTACAAAGTGTCATTTCTTGCCTCATGTGTTACGAGAGAATAATCGGTTCATAATCTCTTCTCGCCTATTAGGAAATATGCCATATATTTGAATTCTGCTAAATTTCTTTTCGTCAAGTTTCCTTGGATTTGGGTAATGACCGTTAACACGTGTCTATATTTGCCTCTTTACCGGCGCATTTAATGTTACCGGTCGTAATACCTTTTCCCATCTATTTATAGAAGTGTTCCTTGTGAAGAAATTTCTTTTTCCCTTTCATCTTCCTCATCGTCTGCAAGCTTTCCTCTTCTTCATCGTTACGCAAGTATTTTCTTTGTTTTCCTTCTTCATCTTCTTCTCTTCTTACATTTACTTCTTATCGGTTGTCATTCTCATGGCATCAGGTTTGTTAATCTTGCCATATCTAATTTAATCTTGTGGTTAATTGCTTTGAAGTTAGTTTTTCTTGTCGAAATCACCTTTGGTATGCTTAACTTTATAGTTCTTTTTGCCATTGTTGTTTAGCAAGAACCAACCCAAAACCAGTTCCGTGAAGGACCCTTTTCTTTCTTTGGGCTCGCCATCAGAACCCTCTTCGCAACAAGAATCTCCTATACAGTCAAAGCCTACTTCGCGAACAAAATCTATAATCAAAAGAAAGCCTGCGAGTGACAAGGTATTTAAGAAACATTTCTTTTTATAAGCAATATATTGTTGCCTCTGTTTCTTACTTGACTTGTTACTCGCGAGAATGATGGAAATCTTTGATAGAACTCCTAAAAGGCTTCGCCGACCCAAGTCTGTTACTCCCAGCGTTCCATTTCCTTCTTTCAGACCTTCTTCTCCTTCTGCGAAATCTTCGCAGGATAGTTTCGTGCCTCTTCCTTCTGATAACATTACTGGCGACAACACTTTTACGCCTCAACTCCTCATAGACCAAGTTCCTCACAATCGTTCCCCTACAAATGATGCTATACCACCCTCTGCTATCAATGTTCCTACTATTTCTCCAACCACTTCTCTCCCTGAGACCTCCTCTTCTCATGAGATTCCTTTGACAAAGGATGACTCATTTTTAGTAGAGCAAATTCCTCTAACAATGAGAAAATTTGGAGGGTATAGATGTGGCCTTTAAGGTTCTTTCGGATCTTGTGAATGATGCCAAGAAAACCTGTGATCCTATCAAATCCAATGTCTGCGAGATTTTAAGTAAGCACCTTGGTCTGATAAGGTCTCGCGGGCGTCTTTAGTTCAAGAAATTAGTAAGCTGAAGAATGATCTCAGTCATGACCGTGAAGTGCAATCAAAAATTTCACAACATCTCATTTGGATTGTGATGACCTTCGCAAGAAGAATGAAGAATTAAAAGGTATACCCCGCTCTCTTTTTTTTTTTTTTTTTTTTTTTTTTCAACTCAAACTCTGTTCATTCTCCAAGCATTAAACCGAGAAACGAATAATGGAGATATATCGGATGGAGTCCATTGTTGAAGAAGTTCGAGTTGAGAGAGATGGTTGGATGGAACAATATAATCTCTTAGATAATCTTCACACTTATACGGTGATCAAATAAATAACTTGTCAAAAGAAAATTTAAATTTATCATGAAGCAAGACTTGTTAAGTAATGATTTATCTCGCCTCTCTTATGCTTTGACTAAATCGATTTGGAGTTGCAAACTTTATCGGATGAGAATCGAACTCTTTCGCAAGAGAAAGCGTTCTTTGTTGAATAAGGTGGCGAACTATTATGTGAGTATGATGCTTGTCGAAAATTATGTGAAGAACAAGAGCAAGCCAATCATTCTTTGAAAAACCAACTGGAAGTAATTCTGCTGAGAGAGATAAACTTATTCGGGTAGAATAACTTTGAGTGTAAAAGCGAAGCAATTCCAAGAACAATGTGTCAATTTAGAAAAATCCAACTCTACTCTGGCGAACGAAAATTCCATACTTGTTTCCAATGAAAAGAATTTGCGTTCTCGATTGAAAGGCTTAGTGGGAGATTCATTTGATGATGTCATGGACCGCCTGGGGAATAATTTCGCAGCTTTAATTCAACATCTTTCTTCTCAAAAGGAAGGTAGTCAATTTATTTGACTATCTTAATTCATATGTTTATTCCATGAATGCTTTACTACCCTGAAAATGTCGATAATGTTCGATAAAATTTTCTCTGATCTTGTGTATTTGTTATGCAGATTCTGAGAGAAAGCTTCGCTCCACTATTTCTACCCTCAGGTCTGATTATTCCAAAATTCGCAAGGAAAATGGACTACTCACTTCGCATCTTGCTCGTTCTCGTGACCGTGCAGAGCGAAGACTTGATTATATGTCTCATTGTAAGGACATTGATAGTAAGAATCGTCAAAGGCATTACTACGCGGTTCCCTCTAAAAGGCGGAAGTTCTTGTGAATAACATTTTGCTGTCGAAGTCTCTTGATCCTATTCACGTCGCTCCTTTGGAAATAAGTGATGATGAAGTTCCTGATGCTCCAGATAGTGATTATGACTATGAAAGCGGCGAAGACGTCGCTAATATTGAAGTTATCAACAAAGATCTGACTGAAAAGCTATCTGATGAGAATCCACCAATTGGCGAGAATAAAGATGCTGAAAATATCTCGAAGAACGTCCATTGGTAGCGAAGGTGAAGGTGAGAAAGTAATTGGTGAAGACGATAAAATTGATGTAGAGAATTAAACTGTTTGATAACTCTTGCTACAAGTATGTCATTTGTATTGAGAGATTAAATCCCTTGTTGGAGAATCCTCTTATTTTCTTCTTCTTATTTATAACTATAATCTACTTAAGCTTATTCGCTTACATTTTGATGAAATTATTTTTACTTAATCATCATCATCTTTTCATTGTATTCTTCGCTGATGTCGAATTTTGTATTGCGACAAGGTCGCAGGCATCTCCATGAGGGAAGAAACCTACTTTTCTCGTTTTATCATTTTGGTATTCTTTATTTTATCTCTTCTTGTGGCGACAAGATCGCAGACCGCCTTTACATTTTCATGCAATGGCTCATTGATCTTGCCTTATCAATTTTGTGTGGTCTTCCGAGTTAGACCTCCCTAATTAGAGGTCTTCCCCTGCCACCTTTTATGGCGACAAAATCGCGCAGGACGTCCGTACACTTGCATGTAAAGACCCATTGATCTTGTCTTATCATTTTTCAAGTATTTTTGCCTCTGCAGGATGTTTTAGTTGCGACAATATGACAGGCCTAGATATCCTTGCGAACATAAAGTCCCATGACATTGCCGTCGTGCGACGAAATCGCAGGACGTCCGTACACTTTCGTGTAAAGACCCATTGATCTCGCCTTACCCTCGCGTTAGTATTATTGCCTCTGCAGGATCATTGCACAAATATGACAAGCCTAAGTCTCCTTGCGAAAACAAAGCCTCATGACATTTGCGTCTGTTTTGACACCCCCTAATGGAGAGCGTCGCCCTTATCATCTCCCGGTTGCCCCTTCAAGGAGGCGAAACATCGGCCATACAAGACTAGCTCCTCCCATCCGGTCTTAACAACAACCGAGTTGTTTTCGCAGCCTCTTATCCCTTATACCTATATGGTTTATGGTTACGAGGCGCACCCTAAGTGGAGTTTTCTTCGGGCGAGTGCGGCACATGCCAAGACTTGCCAAGAATGGCCGGGGTAGGTTCATCCATCCCGGGCACTCGGCTCAACCGTGTACCTCGGCGCCTTGTGCATCCACGACTCCTTGGAAGAGACCCTCGGTCGCCCAACCAGGGTATAACCTACATATATAGTTGGGAATCCAAGGTATCTCCCCAGGATAGGCTTTCATGGGCCCCAAATTTGCATGACTCAGGTTTCAGGAGCGGTGTAACCTTCCACCTGAGCCATGTTAGAGATACCCCCTTATATGACGCACTTTAGGTCTTACATTTGCCTCTTCGAAATATAATTCGCGAACTAGGGTGTACGCCATAAAGGTTCGTCCCGTTCATTCATTCTTTTTAGGCAATCATTCTTCATCATTTGCTATTTTGTCTGCGAGATATTCGCCGATTCATTCATTTAATCATTCCTTATCTCTTGTTGTTTTGTTAAGCTATTCATGACTTTTGTTATTCTTATCGCGATCTCTTCGCGGATTCTCTGCATTTTCTTTGAATGTCGCAAATATCGGCGAAGAAGTACTTCATCTTAATTCATTTTGTCATCTTTCGTTATCACGGATAATATTTCTTTAGATATAACCTATTCCATGGTCTATCCAATTTTTGCCCCACATCTCTTCTTACGGGTCCATCAATCTATATGCCCCTGTCGACTACCTCTTTGATGATATAAGGTCCATCCCATTTTCTTGCCCGACTTGCCTCCGTTTTCGCGTTGATATATTGGTGTTTCTCGCAACACCAAGTCGCCAGTTGGAACTCACGTATTTTTACACGCTTATTATATTCTCTAGCTAGTCTTCGCTGATAATTCTCCATGTGTCGCAAGGCTTTTTCTCGTTTTTCTTCCAATTCATCCAACTTGTTAGAATATTACTGCGCTAAGATTTTCTCCCAGGACCTCTTTTTTGGTTGTCGGAATCACGACCTCTGTTGGGAGATCTTGCTTCAACTCCATAAGTTAGGCAAAAGGGGACATTCTGTGGCTTCTCTTAGTTGTATTATAGGCCCATCTTGCATTGGGTACTTGTTAGCACCATCCTTTGTTGTGTCCTTCCAATTTTTTCTTCAATATATCGGCAATTGTTTTGTTTGTTGCCTCAGCTTGGCCATTAGCTTGTGGATATAATGGAGTTGATTTTCCACATCTTATCGAAATGCATTGAGCAGCAACTCTATATTTTGCCCTTTTTGCTTCCCATTATCGGATACCAATTGCTTGGGGATCCCAAATCTGCATATGATATTTTCGAATATGAAAGTAAAAACATCCTTATCACGAATGTCTTTGGACCGCTTTCACCTCTGCCCATTTTGTGAAATAATCCGTTGCGACAATTAGATATCTCCTTTGTCCAGTTCTGGTAAAAATGGTCCCACAATATCTAAACCCCATTTTCCAAAAGGCCACACACACTTTTGAAGAATTTAAGCTGTGCTCTGGTGCATGTATCTTCTTCCAAGTGTCTTTGACAATCTTCGCGAGCGTCTGGCTATTGCTCTCGCATCCTCATGCATATATGGCCAATAATATCCTTGCATCTTTGCTTTATATGCCAAAGATCTTCCGCCGCTATGATTTCCGGCATCTCCACTATGCAGCATCTTCAATATGGTTTCTCCTTCTTTCCTTGTTAGGCATCGAAGCGAAGGTCCATCAATAAGAACGCCGATAAAGCACGCCATCTCGCAATTCATAATTTGTTGCTCGGCTCTTTAACTTGTGTGCTTCAATCTATTTCTTGGTACCTCGCCTTTCATTAAGTACGCGTGAAGTTCTACTCTCCAATCTTCCTCGCAACCTTGCATCTCATTTACCACCATCATTATATCTGCTTCTTGTTCCTCTTCTTTATTAGCGATGGCGCCGATGGCGTCGTATTTTGATATTCCTCGCGGTTGGGTCTGTCATCATACTTGATATAAAGGCAAAAGCGTCTGCCAGAGTCATTATCTCTTCTTGATATGTGCCTCCATTTTATTTTCGGTGTCTGTGTGACAACGCTTCTACAAGCTTCTGTATTTCAGTAGGGATGGATCATTTGTAGCATACTTTTCATTTATCGACGAATTGCCAATTGCGAGTCATTTGGTAATTCTCACACTCTCAGTTTCATTTCTATTGCAAATCGTAAAGCATGTATTATGGCTTCGTATTCCGTTTCATTATTGGTAGACTCAAATTCCAATCTAAAAGCAAAAGCTAACTTATTGCCTTACGGCGAAATCATAACAATTCCCACTCCTTTACCTTCTCCATTTGATGATCCATCCACTAATATTTCCCACCGGTTTGGTTCGGTTAACAAATCTTTTGGATCTCCATGTTCTTCCTCTACATCCATCATTTCATCCTTTGCTTCATCCTCCTCTAAAGGAAATTCGCGGAAAGTCTGCGACGACACTGTGACTTGGTTGAAGATAATATTTCATATTTGAGTTTGCAATGACTTATTTGAGCATTCCATCTTTCGACTCTTCGATCTTTTGAATTTTTCATTCCGAGCTCGATTGGTACCTTTGTTACTACTCTAACGGTATGTGCACTGAAAATATATCGAAGTTTAAATGACGCATAGACTAACGCTAGGATTAGTTTTTCAATTTTTGAATAATTTCTTTTCTGCTGGCATTAAAAGTTTCTTGATATAATAGATTGGTTTTCCACTCTGCGTCCGTTCGCAATAAAGCGCACTTAAGGCGTGCGAAGTAGTCGCGAGATATATTAATAACTCTTCCCAGGTTACGCATACGCATAATGGATACATCCATTAAATGTTCCTTAATTCCTTGTAAAGCCTTTTCACATTCGTCCGTCCATTGAATTTCGATCCCTTTTTTAGAACTTTGAAAAAATGTTTACATTTATCAGACGATCGCGAGATGAACCTTCCTAGTGATGCTAACAATCCATTTAGCTTTTGAACGTCTTTTCTTGTCATAGGCGTCGGCATGTCATGGCTGCTTTTATTTTCTCTCGGGTCAGCGTGTATTCCTTCCTTTGACACAATGTAACCCAAGAACTTCCCGACGCAACTCCAAAGGTACATTTTTAAGGTTGACTTTGATGTTGAAACGCCTCATTTGCTCAAAAATTTCTTTCAAGTCTCGCACGTGATCTTACGCCTTCTTACTTTTTACTAGCATGTCATCTACATAGACTTCGGTGTTTTATGTATCCATTCTGCGAATACCTCTTCTACCATCCTTTGATACGTCGCTCCGGCATTTCGCAAACCGAACGGCATTTTAGTATAGCAATATAATCCTCTTGGAGCGAAGAAGCGGTATGCTCTTGATCCTCTTCGGCGAGTGGGATCGATTGTAACCTTTGTATCCATCCGGCGAGGATACCCTTTCATTCCCTGCCGCTGATTCGACTAATTTGGGGAATATCGGCAATGGAAAAGCTTGTCTTTCGGCGAGGCTTTATTTAAATCGGTGAAATCAATGCAAATCCTTATTCCTTTGTTCTTCTTTGGAACTATAACCATGTTCGCTATCCATTCGGGATATTTTGCTTGTCTAATGATTCCTGCGTCCAACATCTTTTGCAACTCTTCTTCTATCCGAGGGTGATATCTTTGTTGCTATCTTTCTAATTCTTTGTTTGAATGGCTTCACATTTTTATCAATTTCCAACTTGTGACAAGCTCTGGATGGATCTATACCGGGCATTTCATCCATATCCCACGCGAAGATATCTTTATAATCTGCAGCAGACCAATGAGTTCTTTCTTCTTCCTCCGCTCCCATGTTAGTTCCAATCTTTAGTATCTTGGGTTCTTCCTTAGTTCCAATATTCACTTCTTTAGTTTGCTGCTGCTGCTTGACGTAAGCTGGCCTTCGGTTCTCCCATGGGGTTGGTCCTTTCGGTTCCATCGCGGAATCATTTTCTTCTCCGAGATCTCGCTAGGTATTCCTTTTCCTTCCTTCGCTTTGATCATGTAAACTCACGAACTCTTCTTCTTTCTTAGCCGCCCTCGCCATCTTTTGCGGTGCTTAGATATATTCTTTTGTTTGTTTATTTGTTCCTCGCAACATTTTACTTCCTTTTGATAATATATTCTTCCTTTAGAGCATCCCCTTTGATCTCGCCTATTCCGGTTGGTGTTGGAAACTTGATACATTGATGAGCGTCGACGCCACGGCTTTTATTGCATGTACCCATGATCTTCCTAGTAACAAGTTATACGGTGATTCCATATCTACTATACTCAATGTCACACGAGTTTCGATTCCTCCTAATGGAATACGTATTTTTATCTCTCCTCTAACCTTGGTTATGGATTTACCAAATCCTTGAATATTGTACGCATGAAAAGTCATATCCTCGTCTTCATATCCCATCTTTTTGTAAGTGTGATAGAACATTATATTCACCAGACTCTGTATCAATTAAAACTCCATTTACCACCCATGTTTTATTTGTGTTCTCCAATTCTTCTTTCTCCTTATACGCGTTAATTGCGATCACTAATGGAGATGGGTGATCCAAATTTTCTTTGGATATCTCTCCGTAGTGAATGTTATCTCTTGTTTTTCCCAATCTTTCAAAGGTGATATCATTTCTCTGTCTGTAACCTTCTTTCCTTCAAAATCCCTTTTGTGTATTCTTCCTACGATATTTTCATGAAATTTACTAATCATTACTCTGTGTCTGCGCCACATGCCATATCTTTTTCCCTGCTTCATCCGATCTAAGAGTTTCCTTTCTCATTTTCTTGATCTAACTTGACTTTAATTGCGATTTTCTTTCTTGAACCAACAAGATTAGGTCCCCTGTTTCTAGCGCATATGTAGTAGCAGGAAATCCCACACTACACCCCTCACTATATTTTGATTAATTAGTCTATTGAAAGTTGTATAATTGAGAATGTTTATTGATTAATTTCATCAAGTATTACACAGGAAAGTAGAATTACACTTAGAAGTTAGAACACTCTTAAACTTTCTCTCTCCTAATGACTTGCCTAACAATTCTCCAAAGATCCCCCCCTTTTTACAGACTCACTCAACCCTTTATATAGGGTAATACATAGTGGATGACAGCTAAGCTATCCTTTATTTTCGGGAATGTCTCGCGAAGTGTCGCTGAGTGTACAACTATTCAATCTCGCGACACTTCTTAACCCTCGCCGGATCTCACGTCTCCTTTATGTCTACTTTGTCGTTATTCTTTGCGTCGTTTATTTTAGCTCTGCGACTGCCTCGCGACATCGTTGTTTATTAACCCGCAAGTCCTGTGCGTTGCGATATTATAGTCCTACACTGCTTATTGGTACACAAGTCCTTCAACAACTTTGCATACTTTGGAACTTGCTTAATAGCATCAATGAGTGGTATGTTCACATGGATCTTCTTTAGAACGTCTAAAATCTCCTTTTCTAGTTAGCCTTCTTAGAACTTGCAAATCTGCGAGGAAAAGGTAAAGGAGGAACATAAGTAGAAACCGGAGTTTTAGAATTAGAAATAGGTACCTCGGAAGTTTGGGAGAATCCTCATTATTCTCCTCCAAAACAGGTTCCTTGGGTGTTTCCACCTTGCCCGAATCAGTAACCGGGTTGCACAAGTTGTGTACCACTCCTCAACGTAATAGCATTGACACCCTCTTTTGGGTTAATAGGTTGAGAAGGGAGTTTCCCACTATTTTGTGCCTTCAATTGGTTCAACTCAATAGCCATGGAGCCCATTTGTGTTTGCAACTCCTTGATAGCACTCTTAGTTTCTTCTTGACTTTCTTTAAACATGGCGAAATGCCTTGCATCATTATTTGAAGCTTTGAATCAATATCGGAACCTTGATTTTGCATTGATTGTTGTGCTTGTGGTTCTTTGAAATTGTTGTCTCGGTGGAATTGTTGTTGTTGAGGTTGAAATCCACTCGGAAAGTTGAAGGTAGGTTGTTGAACCGCTCCTTGCTTGTTGGCATAGCTAAAATTGGGGTGATCTCTCCATCCGAATTGTAAGTGTTAGAGTAGGGATCATACCGTCTTTGTTGATTTTGAAAGACCGCATTAGCTTGCTCATCTTCATAACATCGAGTAGAACTTGGTATAACCTTGGCTGCAACTTGTTGCATCATTGCTGACATGTTACCCATTTGTTGATGAAGTTCCTCAACCTCGCTCACTTTATTCACTCTTCGTAGAAGCACATCCGAACCACGGCTCAAAAACTGTTGGGAGTTTGCTGCCATGTTTTCAATCAACTCTCTAGCTTGTGCCACCGTCTTGCTAACTAGTGCACCACCACCCGCAGCGTCAATAAGATTCCTATCACTTGATTGGAGTCCTTCATAGAAAGTATTGGATGATCATAGCGTCATTGAATTGGTGGTGAGGGCAGCTTGCCACCAATCTCTTGTATCGTTCCCAACATTCATATAAGGATTCTCCCCGTTTTGCTTCATCCCACAAATCTCCTTTCGAATTTGAGTAGCCTTTGATGCAGGCAAATATCTCTAAAAACAGTTTCTTCAACCCATTCCATGTCGTGACACTTCCGGGAGGTAAATAGTATAACCAATCCTTAGCACTATCCATCAAAGAGAAACGGAAAACTTTCAACATTGCACCATCCGCCTCAACATCCGCTGGAAGCATAGCCGTGACAATGGTGTGGAAGTCCATAAGATGTTTGTTTGGGTCTTCATTCACCATGCCATGGAATTTTGGTAATTCTCTAAGCAACCCCGACTTGATCTCAAAAGTAGAGTTTGTTTGAATACACCCCTGTTGTGTATCAAGCCTATGAGAAGCCAAGTCCTTGAGTGAACGATTTTCATCACCCATTGTTTCTTCTTCTTCAACTTGTGGTTCGTCTACGATTGGAACCTCTTGTTCTCCTTCTATTTGTAACCCTTTTTCCACTTCTAACTCTTGATTTTCTATTGTGTCTTGACTTGGTTGGAGTATTGTGCCTCTTGAGTAGCTATCCCGCACCTTGGATAATTCCAATCTTTAGAAGCCGGGGATTAGGTACTGAAAATAATTCTCCCAAACGGTGAGAAACAAGACAAGAACCGAAAAGCAAAGATAAAAGCGAGAAATTATAAAAAGAAACTAAAAACTTAATAACAAGCCGTATGCCTCCCGCAACGGCGCCAAAATTTGATCGTTGTCGTAAAGCGTCAAAAATAATTTCACTTTCTTACTCACTAAATATAAATGAAGTACAAGGTAAGGAAGAGTTCGTTTCCTGGAGAGGCAATTGTTGTTATGCAATTTTAGATTTCTAATGTAACCAAGGGGGATGTTTGTTGTTTTAACGAAATACTCAAGTAAAAATAAAATAAATCAAAGCAAATAATTGGAATAATCAATAAGGAGAAGATATTGGTCACGGGATAGTATCATTCACAAACATGTATTTTCATCAACGATTAGAATTGGTAATTTAATCTCTTATTTACTAATAGTCCTAGGATACCTTGATCGCAAGTATATCCCGCTAATTCCCCGATTTCATCACAACCACATTAAAAGATGCATATGTGAATTCTTCCTAGAAAGCAACCTAAAGTGTAAAAGCACAATTAGATTTAACTCCCTAAAAGCAATAAGTTCCATGGAATAAGACTAATCAATGCAAACGAATGTGTAAAAGCACTAATCCGTTTTAACAAAAGTTATGATTCACTTGTGACTAGTAGGATATATCACTACAAGCACTACCCACAATTATGCTACTTAGAATCGGGGATAAACAACTTTTTCGTGTTGAAAACCTAATATAGCTCTAGAGATGAATGTAAATCGGATTGATTAGGACTCAACCAAACAAACTATCAAATCATATAACACTATTAATTGTGAATCACAAACAATAAAATATTGAGACAAAACTAATTCATTGAATCATATAACATATTGAGAAATCAACTTTATCCCATAACTAATAAAATTTGTTTAGCTACTCATAGCTATGGAGTTCGTCATAAAAATATTAATTGAAAAGAAGAAGATGAACAAAAGCAAACCCTAGAAGCGTAAACAAAACCGGCTCTCCAAAGTTCCAAGAATATGTATCCCCCAAAATTTGTAGAAGTCTTTCCTTTAAATAGCTCTCTTGTTTCCAAAATTAGGTCTAATCTTCAAAGGTCCAAAGAAAGAAGTCCACCAAGCCCATGTGTGAGAAAACCCATGTAAAAACTCTGCCCAAAAACTGTCATTGGGAAAGCTGGTATTATGGCGGAATCCAGACAGGGAAATATCTCGGGTGACCGGCAAAGTCCACCCGGTCACTTCAGTCAACGCAAGTCGGCTCGGCGGAAAGTCAACTCGGGTCAAGTTCCCGAGTCAAACCGGTAAAGGTACCGAGTCGATGACTCAACTCGGTGATGTCATTGAATTAATCAGCTAGTGCCGGTCGGTGCCGAGTTAGGGCTAACTCGGCATTTGGTAAGGCTTAACTAGACCATTCTTGAGGCCTAATCTTCTGCTGCACTTTATCATTGTGCTTCACCATTTAAACTCCAGCCCATGATGGCCTGCAATACCACTCCCAACACTTGCAATTCCAAGTGTCATCCTTCTCAGCTTCCATTCTCTTATCATCAGCACCTCAATGCCACCACCATACGAACCCATTGCAGCTCCATTGCCTGAACTCCATATACCACCAGAGCCATTGACCCACCAATTTATCTTCATACATGTTGCCATTCTCTCATCCATTTCTGTAGCTTTTGTAACAGCTACAACCCTACCGGATTCATTCAAACATCTCGAACCAACTCCATTATCGAACCACGAGCGACCTAGCAAACCCATTTATGTCTCAGTCTGCTTTCTGTCTCTGTCTCATATGCATCATCTACCACCGACTCAAGCCACAATGGCAACCACAAACTCGTTCTCTTCATCACTCCACAAGACTTATATGCATATCCACCTTGATTCCTTCCTTGCAATTTGGCACAAAACCACAGCTTCTTTATCTTCTCGGCTACTAGGCACCCGACTTTGCCTTCCTACTTGTATTACCACAATCTCTTCCCGAGTTATTCTCTACACCTGTAACAACTCAAAAGCCTCGAAACTTCACATCTGACAATAGCGGCTGTTGCCACCATTTCTTCCATCGTTGGTTGCACCTCCATGACAACACAAGCACTCATTGCTTATTTCGGTTCATACAAAATCATTCCCTTGCTCAGTACCACCTTAGGCGCAAATCTTGAATTTAACACAAGCATACACATTCAGGCCATGCACTCATTCTTGTAGCTTCAACTAGCTACACATCCACCTTGTACTCTTAATAGCAGTTCCCTGGCTTCAAACATTTCTCCAACAACAACATCACAAGGTTGTTTCATGTTTACCTGCAATGGCTTGGCTTCTCTTCTTGCAATTCTGCTCAGCTTCACTAACAAATGCTTAGCCATTGCCACAACTTGACTCGATATCAACAACGGTAACTACAAACCTCAATCCCCTTTGCTCAAATTCGGCAACCACCAACCTTCCTGTAATTTCACTCCCAAAAGACTAACTCAAGCCTCTCCATTCAGTCCCATCCGCATTGTTCATCACCATCATTTAGGCCACTGAGGTCATGGCATTAACACCATTTGCATTTCATCGGAATAACGCAACACCACGATTCGCCCAGCTTCTTTCATTTCTCCGCAACTCATCATTCCGACAACCGCAACTCAACCACTAAAACCTCCAATTGGAGCAGCTGCAATTGCATTTGCATCATTACCTACGAGACTCAAGCCAATACCCATACACCTTCTCATAATCATTTAATCTTCAATCGATTCCTCCATCGATTTCTCCCCCAAATCAATCGGCAACTTCATCAGAATCACCACCATAAGCAACAGATTCACCACCACAAGAACAACCCCTTCATCAATTCCTTCCTCGACTCAAACCCGATTCTTCAATCAATCTCAAGAAAACCCTAAGTTTCTTAATCTCAATCTAATTAGTAACATGTTTGCTCCTCTTTCTTCTTGATAATTCAAGCTCAACGATGAATCCCATCTAGATTCAATGGCATCTCCATCAATCAATAGATCCGGACACCATCGACGAATTCATCAAACCCCTTCAATATCTCGAGGTTGATTTCACCATCATGTCGATTTGAGCTTCTCCTAATAATTCAACCAACAAACCCTAGTTCGACTAGTTTCTTCATCATCTTCTTCTCGAGTCCATACAACCGATATCTCGACCTTTTTACTGACAAACCCATCTATCCATTTCTTCGATCCCGATTACAATACCACCTTCATCTTCCTTGTAATCTCTTGAACCCGATCTGGAGATGTCATACCCGATTCGTCTCTGAATTTCTCTCGCGCCATTCACTCATCTCCATTTTCGGGTGATGTAGAAATACGGCTAATGATTTGAGAAATGATTTCTCTAACTTCTAGGTCTGTGTAGGAATAACAATCGGATATAGCCACTCGAGTTCAATCGATAAGGGCCAACTGAGATGGCACCCCTTTACATGCTTTTGTCGATTCTAGAGGAACCGACAAGTTTAATCTATGATTTTGCTCATAACTTTCTCATGCGACGTCGAACGGCCTCATTCTTTCGCCACTAGCTTCGTCTTTTCGCTCTCCCAAAGATGATGAGATGAAATCCCTTTTGCTCAATGACTCCAAAACACCTATAATACTCAAAATCAAACATAAGATACATAATTTCACAGAAAAGTAGCAAAGAAAGCATAAACAATAGATAAATATTAAGGTGTTTACAACACCTATCATTGGTATATCAAGTTTGGTTGTCATATTAGACCAAAACTCATTTAAAAGTCGCTTGATTATATACTAGAGTCAACCGTATAGGTTAGCTTGAAAGTATTAGGATATGAGACATTACAAGTATTGCGAAGACTTGAAGAAGTGAAGAAGTAAGGAGCTACAACGACAATATCATCCTTCCACTTGAGGTTAGTAATATTTGACTTGAATTGTTTCATTCCTAACGTATCTTTCAAGTTGTGCATATTGAAAACATAACTCACGAAGTATGAATGATTACACTCTAGTTAGATGTAGTATTAAGGAATACAATGCGAAGTATAATGCTTATCTTTTGAACTTCGTATATAAGACATCGACATAATCGTTTGAATGCTATTGTGATTATGTATGGGTATGAGGTGAAGATTTCATCCTAAGGAAACAATGTTTTACATTAGTTTAAAAGAAGTAAATTCATGAAATTGTTTCGTGAATCGAAAGAAATCGCTAGGCTTATTGGTATTGTTATTCATTGCATATCTTTTTAACTACCAATATGTGTGATTAGTATAACCGCTCATGACTTGTTTATGTTCTTGGTAAAACTATTTACAAGGCACGACTTTTGTATTGGTATGACTTTTATTAGTGAAACCGATCTTAAGTAATCACACGAGATGGTATGATCGATTTAGTGTTATTGGTATGACCAACTCTAGGCAAAGAGGAACCGATCCTATGAAGAGGTGCAACCGATCACAAAAGGGAAATCAATCCTTGTAAGAGGTGCAACACGTTTTTAGTAAATGGGAACCGATCCCTATGAACATGTGCAACAAGTTTTTAGTGAAAGGGAAACCGATCCTATGGACATGTGAAGCAAATACAAGTAGTTACCATAAGTATGTGGGAATAGATCCTAGTACCTAGTCAATAGAATTTTTGGAAAGCCGGTGTGAATATGCACAGTACTCACATGGAGGTAGGCAAACTTGTTTTGGTAGAGCCGTGAACCCCATGATTTGTGATTGAGTGTTCTTAATCAATCACATAGTTCTTGAAAGTCAAGATGAACCAATTCTAAACTCGTTTGGAAGTGTGGCAAATCGGTTTCAAGATTGTAAGTATGAAAGAGGACTTACAAAGTAAAGATGTCGACATACTTTGAACATGTGCAATAACGCTTATCTTTTATTATTCAAAGATATTCCTTAATAGCTAAAGGAAAATCCGGATCGAAAAATAAGTTGAGAATCTTTTAATTAAGGTTTTTAATTTTATTTTTGGAAAATGAAAATTGGTAATGTGCATTTACTAATTGTAGATTTTCTAAGAGATTTTCGGTCAATGTTTGTACAAAGCATTTCCAGGAATTATGGAAATCGGATATGGAATATATTGCATATCTTGAGAATATTTTCGGTTTTGGAAATTCCTTGGTGTCCAAACTTCCTTGGTTTATAAATATCAAAGTTTGCATTTCTAGCAAACTAATCCTCGTGAGACAAAACTAGTTAGTTGTGTTATTCTTGGTGGAGCGCCTATTCGGAGAGGAAAGTAACCTAATTAGGTGAAATCTCTTACTGACAGTAGCTTTCGGTTTAAAGACTTCTTTGGGATTGAGAAGCTCTATTAGTACGTTTGTGGGAAACTAGATAATTGCGGTTTTATTATTAGTTTTCAATTGATTTGATTGACTAACGGTTGTTGAACTTTGATTGCACCTAGTTTGTTTATGCTTGAGAATCTTCTCTTATGATATAAGATTCACTCAAACTAGATTGAAGTTTCGATGGGGAACTTTAGACTGTTTGTAGATCTAAAGGCGTCTTACGATAATCCATTGTTATGAGACTCAGTTAATAAGTGATTGATCACAAGATACTCAAGTTGATTGTGTCCAGGTGTTCATTGAAGATCTAAGAAGATTTGAAGACAAAGTAGACTTTGAAGATTTCGATTTGGGTTCATAATCTTTGGTGTGCACAATACTTGTTTCGGTTAAAGAGGATCCAACTATAATCGGTTTATCCTTGTGGTAGATTGGATTGATTAGTTGAGTAGATCAGCATCAATACGTTTACTTGTGATTAAAAGTATTGATTGCAAAATCTAGACGATTACTTCGGTAATTGTTAGTAGATAGATCTAAGGACCTGACAAAGGTGTTTATTGGGATAAATGGAAGAGCCTTTTGTTGAACTCACATCACTTGGTTGAAAAGAGTTGATACCAAACAGATTTGTTGTTCCTTCTTTGTTTGGAATACGAACCAAAGGAATTGTTCCAAGTCGTGACTTATTACAAGTTGGAGGAGTGGGAATACAGACGGAACTAGGTGAACTATAGGTTTAGTTGCTTGGTCTCAACTATCTGAAGTTGGTTTGATTTTGTATAGCGGCTTAATCACGAGAGTATTCGATTCTCGGGACAAGGTCCCAGGGTTTTTCTCGCATTTGCGGGTTTCCTCGTTAACAAAATCTTGTTGTGTCTTTTACTTTCCTATTTCCTCTATTATAATTGTTTTTATTACAATTAGAAGTAAAATACACAAACGGTAATTCCTATTTACTTGATAGTAATCCTATTGTGTTTGGTTAAGTCCAGAACCATTTTATCACGTAAACATACTTCGTTATTGTATTGCCTCGATCTTGTATCCATAGTCAATCACACAAGTTATCTTGTTGTCGTATTGTTTCGATCTCGTATCCATGAAGCGATCACACGAAGTGTGAACCGATTAGTTGTATTGTCTCGACTCAGTCCATAGACAATGTGTAACACCCCGTGTTTTTAGCATGGCGCATGCTAAAGATCGCCATTTGCTTGTGATGAAGCTTCATCCAAAGCTTCCAACGGCGTGAAAAGGTGGATTGGCTTAAGGCAATACTGGCGCCAAAAATGGTGCATTATGTTTGGCATTTGGCCAAGGGCCAATGTTGCATCATCATGATGCATTAGGCGATTAGGTAGGTGGGCTCGATCTTACAGCCCGAAATCATTGTGCAATAAACGAAAGCAGTCATAAGACCGGGTGGTGCGCCAATCATTTATGCAATCGTTGTGTGTAATCATTGTGCAACATACTGAGAATAAGTGGTGCACAATCATTGTGCAGCAGACGGAGCAGTGTTGCACAATCATTGTACAACAGAACGGAGACTCGGCAATCATTGTCGGTCATTCGAAATTCATATGTGACATGAATAGTGAAAGCATGTCAATATGCTCCCCTTTTCATACTTGTAGAAATTCCATTAAGACATATATAGGGAGGGGTAGTTGGTTGAAGGTGCATATGCGGACTATGTACCAAGTAAGCTTCATAGCTTAGCGGAAGAGTATAAATGATGCCTAAGGCTCATTTATAGTTGCGTAGCCTTTCGAAGAGGGTATTTGATGCGTTGGCATCACTATGCCAATGCGGACCCGATGATGCATAATCATTATGCATCTTGGCGGAATGGCCTATCTGAACCGAGGCCATTACCGTTTTTGCTAGGCCACAGACCTTGCAAGCGATTTGGTTTAATTTTAAATCCTTCGTGGATGAACTACGAGTTCGTGCTTGATCCCTTTAGAGTAGGGAAGGGTGCGTGGCGGCCGCAATGAGTTGCGGCATTGTCGGTCCGGCACGTTGGCCCCTCATATCATCTAAGCTTGGTAGCTCGACGAAGAGATGATTGTGGCCGGACTTGATGAGGCTTAGTTGCATGCCGGCAAGTGGATGCTCATACTTCCTATCAAGTTATAAAGAGATGTTAGCGAGGAAAGCGTGGGAAATGGCAAGGGCTTAGTGTGGCCTACGCTAAAGTCTAAGGCTTATGCACGGACAAGACACGACAATGTGAGTTTGCTCGGCTAGCTAGGAAATTCATTTATGAATTCCCTACGTAAAAGGTAAAGCCAGACGCAGGAAAAATGCATTGGCATTGGCCTTATGGCCTTAAACCCTTTTGCGGGACAAGGGTAAGTTGGAGCAGTGTGGAAGCTAAGTTAGGCTGCGTCATGCTCCACGAGCATGCTTGCAAGGGCAATTGGACGTGCATTTGCCTAGCTTTGAGGCCGGATCGTAGCTATCATCATGGCGCACCGGGGAGATTACTTTCTGATGGGACAGCGCGCCAAAGCGTAATTTCCCGGTCCGTCATGGATGGTATCGAGCAAGTTAGAAAACTCTAGGGACTTGTGCGGGGTGGACTCCTTAGCGAGTATTTTCCTTAACGGAAAAACTTTAAGTTGGAGAGTAGGCCAACTTTGTGAATCGAGTTGAGCTTGTATAAGTCTTTTGTGAGTTTGCCGGGCCTCTCTGTGGCACCCCGCTTCGAGCATCCCCGAAGACTAAATCGGGGACGGTGGGTAGACAATGGGACTGATCATCCCCACACGTTGGCCTTTGTCCAACGGTGTGCGTTGTCGAGCCCGGCTAGCATCCCTTGCACAGTGGCAACCGTTGGTAAATCCGTCGGGGACGGTGGCTTGCATCCAACCGCACCGGCATTAGAAATTGGTGCTCACGGTGTTGCGTTGAGTTTTTCCTTGTCATTTCGATGACATCTTTCAACCTTGTGAACCTTAGGGACTTCCGAGTGCGTAGTATGGGATGCGCATTCGGGATACCTTGTCGAGATATCCTCTTGGCACTTTGGCCAATTGCGATTCTTGGTTTAGTTGTGGGCACTTTTGGATCCACAGGCGGTGGTATGGGACATGTGCTCGAAGGTCTAAATTGTTGTTCATGACAACTTGAAGAAACCGTGATTTCTCAGGCATCCAGTGCAGGACTTTTGCTCGGGAAATCAACTCAAGAAATTGTCCACAATAGCTTTGGTTTTGAATTTCGGGACGAAATTCTTTGAAGGGTGTGATAATGTAACACCTGTGTTTTAGCATGGCGCATGCTAAAAGATGCGCCATTTGCTTGTGATGAAGCTTCATCCAAAGCTTCCGCAGCGTGAAAAAGGTGGATTGGCTTAAGGCCAATACTGCGCCAAAAATGGCGCATTATGTTTGGCATTTGGCCAAGGGCCAATGTTGCATCATCATGATGCATTAGGCGATTGGGTAGGTGGGCTCCGATCTTACAGTGAAATCATTGTGCAATAAACAGAAGCTTGATTATTAAGAAGGTGGTGCGCAATCATTATGCCTTAATCGTTGTGTGTAATCATTGTGCAACATCTGAGAATAAGTGGTGCACAATCATTGTGAAATAGACAGGCGAACGAGTGTTGCACAATCGTTTATGCAACTGTGAAGCGGAGACTCGGCAATCATTGTCGGTCATTGAAATTCATGTAGCGGCCATGAATAGTGGCATGTCAATATGCTCCCCTTTTCATACTTGTAGAAATTCCATTAAGACATATATAGGGAGGGTAGTTGGATGAAGGTGCATATGCGGACTATGTACCAAGTAAGCTTCATAGCTTAGCGGAAGAGTATAAATGATGCCTAAGGCTCATTTATAGTTGCGTAGCCTTTCGAAGAGGGTATTTGATGCGTTGGCATCACTATGCCCAGCGCGGACCCGATGATGCATAATCATTATGCATCTTGGCGGAATGGCCTATACGAACCGAGCCATTCTAGTTTTTACCTGAGCCTGACCTTGCAAGCGATTTGGTTTAATTTTACGTCCCTTCGTGGATGAACTACTGATGCGTGCTTGATCCTTTAGAGTAGGGAAGGGTACGTAGGCAGCCGTGATGAGTTGCGGCGTTGGCTGTCGGCACGTTGGCCCCTCATATCATCTAAGCTTGGTAGCTCGGCCAAGAGATGATTGTGGCCGGACTTGATGAGGCTTAGTTGCATGCCGACAAGTGGATGCTCATACTTCCTATCAAGTTATAAAGAGATGTTAAGCGAGGAAACGTGAGAAATGGCAAGGGCTTAGTGTGGCCTCGCTAAAGTCTAAGGCTTATGCCTGGACAAGACACGGCAATGTGACGATTTGCTCGGCTAGCTAGGAAATTCATTTTTATGAATTCCCTACGTAAAAGAGTAAAGCCCGTAGACGGGAAAAATGCATTGGCATTGGCCTTATGGCCTTAAACCCTTTGCGGGACAAGGTAAGTTGGAACAGTGTGGAAGCTAAGTTAGTCTGCGTCATGCTCCACGAGCATGCTTGCAAAGGCAATTGGACGTGCATTTGCCTAGCTTTGAGGCCGGATCGTAGCTATCATCATGGCGCACTTAGGGAGATTACTGCTTGAGGCGCGCCAAAGGCGTAATTTTCCGGTCCGTCACACAATGACTTTCGGAGAAAGTAATTATAAGTGGAAATTTTTTAGATTGAGGTATATTTGGGTACCCTCGTCTTTTCATGGTTTTTCCTAAAATCATTATAGGTTAACGACTTAAAAGACTTCATTGGGATTGTGAAGCGGACCCAACTATTTTCTCTGTAGTTGCGTGTTCCGATCTTACTTTGTTCTATCAGTATTGAGTACTATCTTCTAAAGATTTGCTCGAGATTTAATCTCCAGATAGGTAAGATAAAAGTAGTCGCAAACATCTTCGTCTCATCATTTGTGATTTCACAATATTTTGTTCCGCTACCATACGGTTAAGATTATTGTGAGGTGATTGATATTACTAAGGCTTTCTTAGAGAATATAAGTCAGTATATCAATTAGTTCATGTTCACCATGATTTATCAAAATACGGAACAAAATTCATAGGTATTTCTATGGGAAACATTTATTTATCTATCTATTCAATAGACTTCTCTGTGTAAAAAGGGTGATTTGTTTATCAATTCTTCGACTTTGGGTCGTGCATGACTCTTAGTTGTGGGTGAGATCGGCTAAGGGGAATCAAGTGCGTAGAGTCCTGCTTTGAGATTCGAGAGGCGTAAGGAGCGCGACTGTACCTTGATCGAGTGTAAGATTGGTTAGGGCTCCAACTAAATTCTAGTCCAAAGATAACTTGCGGTATGCTAGTAATGCAGAGCAGCTTATCATGGTGTGGTGTTCAAATCTTGACTCGGTCTGTGGTTTTTACTGCATTTGCGGTTTCCTCGTTAACAAAATTTTCGGTGTACGTGTTATTTTATTTTCCCATTATATTTTCTATATAATTAAAATATCACGGGTTGTGCGTAGTTCAATCAATTAGATAATCCAACCTTTGGTTGTTGATATAAAGTGATTGACACCGTTCAAGTTGTTTCTCATAATATCAGGCTCACGGATTCTATCTGTTTGATTTGCTGATTACATTGAGAAACAGAGATATAAGTCTTTGATATATTTCCATTGATCGAGTCTGACTGTCTAGTTAATTCTCTTGGAAATTATATTAGAGTTTGTCCATACAAGATTGCCTAAACGAAATATTGGGTGTGGTTTGTTAGACCCAGCTTTTCATCAGGGTTGTTCCTCCTACGAGATGGCGAAGCCATTGTCTAACCTCCTTCTTGTATGAACTCGTGTGGTTTACTCTTTGTAATGTACATAATGAATGTACAGATCTTAATGATCTTAAAATTTTAATTTTCATAATTGTGGAGCTTGTAAAAGAAAAAGAGCAACATGAAAACCATCATTTGAAGAAGAATATTAAAATTTATGTGTGGATATGTTTCCTTAAACCTCTACTAACCGGAATACCTCTTGTTACTAAAAGAAGAATTGAACCTTTCCTTATCGAGTGCAAATACTTCGTGGTACCAAGATTATTTTACAACTCTAGTCGCATTATTAATCACAGGGATGCCCTATGTTCTAGGATGAAATCAAACTCAAAAGGAATGGTAAAGCTAGTCATTCATCCAATATCAGAAGTACTCTACCGAATAAGATCATGCTTATTAGATGGATGCCTTCACAACCAGTTTTTGCTTCTTCAGACTCTGATTATATTGCTGAAATTATCAATTCCACTAAAGCTCATCCGGATGTAGTAATAGATATTCAAAAATATCCTGATCAATAGTGAACATAATAAAACCCTTAGGGAAACTTTTTGGGCTAGTC
>JAJJWW010019118.1:0-48526 GCA_023531295.1 Papaver armeniacum
GATTGAATACTTGAATCTTTACAATAAGAAATAGAAATGAGTTGAAGAATTACAATCACTCTAAAACTTTCTCTCTCCTCAAGACTTGCTTAACAATTCAAAAAGAACTCTCCCTCAACAGACTTACTCTACCCTATATAAAGGGTAGTACACATGGATGACAACTAAGTCGTCCTTTATTTTTCGGGAATGTCTTGCGAAATATCGCAAGTGTACATATACCAATTCTCGCGACACTCCTAAATCTCGCTGCGTCTTCATATTCTTCTCATGTTCTGGCTGTCGTCATTCATTGCGTCATTTATTTTACTTCTCTGTGACTCCCTCGCAATATCGTTATTTATTAATCTCGCGAAGTATTGATGTCGCGATATTCTGATCCTACATTATCGATGAAATGCGACTGTATTGTAAAGAAATTCGAGAACATATAAATCAAAGACTGAAAGTCATGAATCTTATTAATGAGGTGCCTCCTTTTTTGTTTAAGAGGCCAAAAATCAAATAAGTACCCTCCTCCTACCAAACAACAGACTGCACTTAATAAGTTACCAATGACATTACAAGGCTGTCCCTCTCAATTTTCTACTACTACTTACCACTGCTGATGGACTGGAGCAAAGGAGAACAAGTTCATCTCCCATTCTAAAAACTAGAATAAATTTAAAGAGGATAAATAGTTAATGGAAATCAAGCTTTGACTGATTCCAGTGAGTTATTAACTTATTAGTCAATTTCAGGCTCTTGGGCTCATGGAAAGTGTTATGTCCTGAAAAACTCGAAGCCTCTTGTCGATTTTCAAAGCAGGATTGTTATTACTGCTTCCCACCGTCTTCGCAGCTTCATTATTGGGTCCAAGTACTGCAGCAAGGATAGCATCTTCAAAGGCCTTGTCAGGCAACAACAGCGAAAAATCATTATCTTCTTCTATTGGCAAAGATCTTCTTCGAGTTTTGCTCTGTTCAGTTTGCTCACGAACTTCAGTAGTGGGCAGTGTCCTAGATTCATCCTTGGTAAGCTGCGGTTGGCTTACATTGTTGATGGACCTGGTCCTCTTAATTCCACCTCCTCCAAGAGGATCAAGATACTGTGTAGTTAGAGATGGATTATTGGTCAGCATCTGTGACGAGTGATAGAATGGTGGTGCAGCAACGTTGAAAGAGTTCTTTGATTGTGCTCCAGCAGCAGCGACAGTTTTTGTGCTTTTGGGCAATATATGGACCGCCACCTGGGGGGGTTTGGCATAACTATTGACCGCCAACTGATTATTATCCGTCGCAGGTTTTGTGATTTTCTGCAATAGTGGTTGATTGGCAACAACTTGATTCCTGCTTCTAGCCAACGAATCGACATTCTCATCGCCAAAACCGTCATTTTGTGATTTTGGAACACTTCTCCCCAAGGATGCAGATGGAGGCGCAGAAGGCTCCTTGCAAGGCTGAGGTTGCCAAATGGATGAAGAACCCAAGAAAGCTTCGAAAAGACGCCCCTGTTCAACTCTATCTACAACTCTGTTCATCATTTCTGATTCAAGATCTTGGAGCATTTGTTGAGCCCGTTCAAAAGCTTTGAGATGGGAGTCCACACCTCTTGGTCCATCTGCCATTGCTGGTCTCACTCTTCGAAGAGTCTCTTTGGCCTCGGCAATTCTCCCTTGTTTCATCAGACATATCCCCAAATTGCACATCTTGTTATTATCTGTCGCAATCAAAAGGGCACGTCTATAAGAATCTTCTGCTTCGACATAGTTGTTTTGCTGCATAAACGCCCATCCCAAGTTCCCCTGGCAACACAAAAATAATCCAATTACAATGTTAGACTGACACTTCAATTTCTCAGAGAACAACAAAATGAGTCAATAGAGACACTAAATACTAATTGCAAGAGTATACAGAGAGAGAACCAATTAAATTACCAGTAATCGAGTTGCCTCTTGTTCGACGGAGACCTGAAATTTCTTTCCCTGAGACCGGGCAGTCTTGGTACGCTTTCCGTTAAAAGCCATACCTTGTTGAATTAGGTATAATTTATGCTTCAACAATGATATCTGATCGTCTAATCTCCCACATCTCTGCATAGATTGAATTTCATAGTAACAACAAATTAATATCAATGCTGAACTCTAATATTGTAGGAGTAGTAGAACTTGAGAGAGGGCAATTGAGGGGGAATTTGATTATACAGTACCTTGAAGAGATCCAAAAGAATATTATCAAGAGACTCCTGTGCTTGATCAGAACATCGACTCCTCAAAGACTTAATAGCTTCAATGGCTTCTTCAGCCCGATTCTGTTGTTTCATAACAATCGCCATATCTTTCAAAGCGCTATCAACTCGATCTCCAGCGTTAATAGCAGCCCAGAACAGCGGGATTGCTTTCTCCGGATCTTTATCCACCAACTAATGCACCATCAAATGAAAAAAAACCCAAATCAGATAAACCTAATCTTTGATTTAATAAACACGCCAGCACTATAATTGAGTCAAAATTGAGAAAAGGGGGTTCATGCTAGTTTAATTACCTGAACGTTTTTGGCACGGACATAAGGAGTATCACCAACAGGAACCTTATGAGTAACATGAAAGGATTCAGAACGAGTCCTGGAGACACTTTGAACCGGTTTTACTGGTGAACATGGTGCTGATTTTGAAGCAGCAATTGGTCTGAAACCAGGAGGACCATTCCATAGATCTTGCTGTTGCATCATCTTCTTATAAATTATTTAGTTTTTCTTCTACCCTTTAGATTTAAATACAACAGATGATGATGAACAGAGATCTATGAAATATAAATTAAGAATAATTTAAGAGCAGATGTAAAATTTCTTCTAAAAGGTCTAGAAGCCAAAGCAAAAAGTTGGGAATGAAGAAAGTGAGAGAGGGAAAGAGGAGGATGAGGGGAAATTTTTTTGATCTGATATTAGAATGGAAGAGACGGTGGTGTTTTTAGATATGAAGGAATTTGAAGATAATTCGACCGTTGTATTGTTACCGTTTTGAAAAACAAAAATAAAAAAAATATAGCCGTTGTGTCTTCCTACAACCTCGAAAAGGAAACCGAGCACCTTCTAAATACACATGACAAATATAGAAATGCACCCAACAAATGATACGCTGTATGTGAGGCTTATCATTTTCTATGTGTCTCGTACACATTCAATAGGTCAATTGCTCAAAGCCAATCGGGAGACACAATTGTTCTGACCCCCGGTTGTGTGTCCCGAACAGGAATTTATGAAATTATGATGGACGAAATGATGGCTGAGATTCTATGTACACAGCTACAAACTTCACTGACATCCTACCCTAAAACATTTTTTTTGTCTTAGGATGCAATCTGCAAAAATCGTCGTGCAGCTATAACGAGATATCAGCTTCAGTGACATGGAGACGGTATTGCAGAACATATCGTTTCGTCTCAAACCTGTGTGAAAGTGTTGGACGCATTGATTTATCGCAGCACAATTTTTATTTTTAAACTTAGAAAAAAATTAGGTACCCAAAAGAAATGTATAATCTTAGAAACATTACAACACAAAATTACGTGTGAAAACTGTACCCCCAATAAATTGCCGCTGAGAGATCCTAATATTATTCTCCACTACTTAAAACCCTTGCAATTGACCCTATTTTTAGCATCAACAATCCAATTAGACCACTTCTACCACGAATAAAAATAGAAAATAAGATAACGAATCTCCTTGTCTGAGCCCTTTAGATGGCTTAAACTTATGTGTAGAGCCTATCTTTCATTAAAACAGAGATATGAGAAGGAGATATACACCCATTCATTCAAGAATTCATTTCATACATGTAGTTAACTAAAATTGGTGAAAAGCTAAAAGCGGATTTTAGGGTTTTCGAAAGTGAGTTGAGTTTCGGTAGTGTTGATGGTGAGTTTTTGACAAGAGCATACATGGTAAAACAGCCTGGCCCTGGTTGCAGAAGTGTAGTATAAGAATCCCTGACCCGACATCAGGATTAGAAAATTTGTAATAACAATTTGTATTCCGCAAGAGAATCAATGACGCATATTCAATTAATGGACTCTGTAGTCCTGTATCTATTCCAAATGTGTATATGTACGCCAAATTTCAGGGCTTTCCCTAGCAGTAACCTCATTATTTCATGTGCGCCAATATATGCACCTTTTGTGCTTCATATTAAGAATGAGATTTGACGCTATTCTTGAATAAGTATGCTGCTGAAAGTATTGTATTTAATACATAGTCATATCGAGTATCGTCTCAAGTCACAAACTCTCACGGCCGAGTTCCTTGAACATGCTATATTGGCACTATCGTATCCAAACTCATACTAGAATGGTGTTATACTCTAAATCTGGATATGGCATATTGCCATAATTCAAACCTTTAGATTTTAGCCACGCAATGATTAAGATATAAGCTAGTGGGGTAAATATTATGGCATCTTGGCCAGCTACGTCCAAGCCTGTAGCATGTAATGCATTTCTCATAATACATGGGTCATCCGTGGCCAAGGCCATGGCATAGCTCCTACAACTCATAAATGTTCTAGCTAAGTCAGGAATAGACTTATGGCATGATTAACATCATCCCAAGATTATCGGCCAAGTCTGTAGCATGATTTTCATAGCCAATGCTAACTTGGCAAGCTACGACCAAGATTGTGGCATCACCACTATCGTGCCTATACGCCATATATCACGGCCAAGTTGCAAACCCTAATTAGTCGGACCGTGGCCAGGTTCGTGACCTAGCTTGCTACGCCCAAATCACCTTGACCAGCTAAAACCAACTCCCCTGGAAAGTCTCCTATAGCTCATGGAGCCTTAGCCACTCACGGCTAAGTACATAACATGGCATATTCTATGCCCACATGCCACAAACGCGTGGTGTCCTAGATCTCAAAACCCTAATATGCTATTTAAAGGGTCACGACCAATCAACGACTAAAAATATTCGATCTCAACTTAGTTCCATCTACCTATGCTGAAATTTTCCGTCACATGGGGGGATTCTTCATGGGGTATTGGTCTGGTGGTTTACAGCAACTTGCGGCATGGCAACACCCCATGATGAGAAGTTACAAGTAGTGGTAGCATCAGATACCAAATTTTTTGTTAACGAGGAAACCGCAAATGCAAAAAAAAACCGGGACCTAGTCCACATTGAACACCAAAATGTATTAAGCCGCTATAGACTCTAGCCTACTACAAATAACTTCAGACTAGAATGTAGTTGAGACCGAATTAAACCCTCACAACAATTCAGTTATAGTTGCGCTCCTTACGCCTCTTGAATCCCAGTAGGACTCCACGCAATTGATTCCTTTAGCTACCGTCCTTTACAACCTAAAAGTTTCTTCAACTCAATTGGAGACTTTAAACCAATCTGCCTCCCACAGATAAGCCTATATATGATTTCCTTTTTGATCGTAGATCAAGGTGATACTGGATATCGATATCAATATACAAAGTCTAGCTAACCTCAAAATACAGACTTATGCTTCCCGAATAGCAGCCTAGATTATTATTCACCTTACAAGTATTAAACCTGTGGAATCACAAAGACTGAGATGAATAGAACTTTGCGATTTCTATCTATCTTGTTTGAGTGACCAACTCGACAATCAAACAAGATCAGGATAATCAAACTATCAAGATAAAGATAGTTGGACCTGGTTTCACGAATCCCTAGGTGAAGCCTTTTTAGTCGCGAAATCCTAGATGGGTTTTAGGGAGAGGACGACTCAAGTTCATAACTAGGATACACACAGAATACTTTCATGGATTCATAAATCCAGTTGCTTGAGGTTCTCCCTTATATTGACTTTCAAAGTATAGGTTTCTTTAGGTTTAAGCTAAGATAGCTTTGGAACCAAGCAAACAATATCCACCTTTATATGAATCTTTGAAATGAGATTAACATGCCAAGATATACACTCTGGTTAGGATGAACCGTAACCGAACCGTGTACAAAGACATTGTTCATGGACGGTTAGCCGAAACTAGCCGATTTTATGGATAACGGGAATGCGTACCAAAAAGTTGTTGTCGAACTATAGTTACGCCGGTACGTGTACTGGGTACATGTACTGCGGCTCCAGACCTATGACTGGTATGCATACTGTCTTGTATCCATATTTACAGTAGTTTTATATTTCTCTCTAAATCAATTTGAAACATTCCTAAATAACATCAATGACACATATCAATGTTTCCGGCTATTTTCGAATGATAATCTTGAATCACGATTTAGATTATGAACAATAAATTGTTCTTAACCGAAATTCATCAAGTATGAACAAATGTTCATTAAGCTTAGTCATATATATTTCGAGACCTAATTACCAAGATAAACTTGACTTGAAATTCTCGATATGCTTGCGATAGTCTAATTAGTCATGCGACATCGTCTCATAGATAGAAGGATGAATATAACTCGAGAAATAGGTTGTTCAGTCTTCACTTACCTTTTGTTGAAGAAGTTCTCCAAAAGCTTCGGTTGATCTTCGCCATCAAACTGTAGAACGCAGTGATGTCCGATTCTCAACTACACACTTTATCCTAATCCGAGACTTGACTTATTGTAGACAAGAAATCAGTATGTAGTTTTGATCAACTAAATTTGAAAACAAGCTTGATATAACAACATTTTTGAGTTCAACCGAGCAATGCTCTAACAATCTCCCCCTTTGTCAATTTTAGTGACAAAACTATCAATAAATATGGATTAAAAAATAAAGCTTCAAAAACTCCTTGAATCCATCATGCTTGATTTCCTTGGTTTCTTCAACTCCTTTAATTCTTCATTACTTCAAGTTGCAGTGATTCTGAACGTGTTCAACTTAGCATCGTTGTTGTTGAAGATCCGTAGCGATAACAACTTTGAAAACAAATATTCTCAATCGTCGTTATACAGAAACATAGTTTTATTATCTTTTCCAAATTTCAATTGTATCACAACTTCGAAGTAATACTATGGTGATATGTTTCTCCCACTTAATCAATACTTACATATTTTGCATAATAGGTTAAACCTATTATTGATTCACTTCCACTTACATAATGATCCGTAAACCATATGTATGTGGTGCGAATCTACTAATTAATTCTCCCCATTTTTGTCAATAAAAAATTGGCAAAGGTACGAAAACTATGGGATTGTAATGAATTCACCACAAAGACACTTCAAGATTTAAAGGAATTACATATTATTAGAGCACTGCTCGGTCGAACTCGCAAGCGTTGCTATCTCAAGCTTGTTTTTCAAGTTTAGTTAATCAAAACTATATCTTGATTTCTAGTCTACTTATAGCTATGTCTTGGATTAGGATAGAAGTCTGTAGTTGAGCATTAGACTTCACTGTGTTCACCATTTGAAGAAGAAGATTTACTGAATAGCTTGGAGGGACTTCGGCGACAAAGGTATGTGGAGACTAAAACTTATCTATCACTCAGAATTCTATTCAATTATATATACTAATAAGACTAAGTCGTATAGCTATATAGACTTTATGTTATACACATTTGAAATTTCAAGTCGAGTTTATCTCGTTTACATAATTCTTGAAATACAAATTTAAAGCTTAGAATGCTTCATCATCTACTTGACAACTTTAGTTGTAAACAATTCATTTGTTGGAAACTAAATATTAAGTCAAGATGATCATGTGAAAATTACCTTAAACATCTTACATGATTTGTGTGAGACAATCATTTGATGTTAACTTGGTGTTGATGGTGGATTTTCAATAAGGGATAAAATCGTAAAATCATGATACTGCATGTTTCTGAACCGGCTTCAGGAACGCATGTGACGATTCGTGTTTTACGATCCGTGAACCGTTTCACGATCTCTATCTGAGTGAGAATTCCTATCAGAGCCATGATGAATATGTTTCTCGAAAGGCCTCCCACTAGCTGAGCGTTCAATGTTACGCATTTTATCGTGCCCTCCATGTAGAAGGACGATTAGGCAGTCCTCTAGACATAATTGTTTGTTAGAGGGCTTACTGCCTTCAGGACGTCGGCGATACTCGTTGTTCCCTGACTACATGGAGATACCCCCTCTACATAGAAGAACGATTGGGCGGTTCTCTGGACATAATTTTTTGTCGGAGGGCTTAACGCCTTCAGGACGTCGGTGATACTCGTTGTTCCCTGACTATGTAGAGAGATCGTGTATAGATTCAGGCGGTTCTCTGGACATAATTGTTTGCTGGAGGGTTAAACGCCTTCAGGACACCAACACTGCATGTTGTTTCCTAACATGCACTCTTCAGAACGAATATGATGCTTCAACTATCTCATATCTCAATTCTACAATAGATTAATTCTACCGTGACATTCACCGACTGAATTCCTAGAAAATAATATATTTTATCTCATTACTCCGTTCCATGGCTATCCCCGGCTGATTCCATGGATTAGTAATAGATAACCATTTTATCTCATTACTCTGTTCCCTGAATTCCCCGGCTGGATTCATGGATTACTAATAAATATTCAATTCATTGTTATTACTCCGTTTAATGAACCATTCTCCGCTGAATTCCTTGAATTAGTAATAATTACTCAACAATTGGGCATCTGGACTATTACCGAGTAAGCCTCAATAAAATGGTGCAAGTATACTCAACGACGATGCACGAACGAGCACCCAAATGCACGAACGAGCATTCAAAAATATGGACAAACGAGGAATCCTACACAAATAGGAGAGATAAAATAATAATAAAAAAATAGAAAAGAGGCGCCTAGAGGCCGGGCCCACCGGACGGTCCCCCACGCCTCTTCCTTTATTTTTTCTTATTTTATTTATTTTCATGAACTCATGAAAACTCCTTCATTCAAGCAACTTTCCTTGTTTGAGCAAAACTCACGGTTTCTCCATATTTTCTCGGTTTCATGAAAAATAATAAAAATAGGGAAAGGTGTTGCGGGATCGGGCTACCTAGCCGGCCGGCCATGCCCTAGCCGTGGCCGGTCCCACACCTTGAAATCCCTTGTTTCCATAATTATTATTTCCCTCATCTCATGAAACTCCTCCGTTTGAGCAAAAACCCTGGTTTCTTCATATTTTCTCAAATATTGCTCAAACCATGAAAAATTCAAAAACTCAAATGGTCACATGACCGACTAGGCTATTCACGAAAAATATTAAAATATTATCATTATTTTAATATTCTCAAAATATTGAGCAAACGAGCAAAGTCCTACTTGCTCATTCGCGTAAAAAATCAAGAATTTCAGTCAAAGATCGAACTCTTCTGAAAATCCAAGATATTGCTCAAACGCAAACCAGAAAATATCAAAAGTCTCTAGACCGAGACACAGACATTATGGTGACACGGGCATGCTTCCTTGACCGACCAAGGCCGGCCCTAAGGCTTGCAAGGAGCCGGTCCCACACATTCTTACAATTTTGACCTAATTTGCTCAATTGCTTATATTGGGTTCAAACTTTTTCCAACCAACTTGGAATTTGCTCAAACGACCATCAACTGGTCCAACGACCACCAAGGGCCGGTCCCATGACCCCTTGGTTGGTCCCTCACTTATCCATAATTAGGTTCCATCACCTAATGCTCAGACGAGCACTATTCTAACAAATGATTATACCAGCATTTAATCATCCTTTCGCCAACTGTTCAACAAAGGAATTTGGTGCATGCTCAAACGAGCACTTGGGCGCTACATGGTCGTCCATCATCCCATGTAGTCGGTCCCTCCTTCACTTAGTGATTTATTTTCAATAAATCACCAACTGATCAGCAATCGATCAAAATTAGGGTTTCGAACTAAATGCTCTGCAAATCATAATTTCGAGCAAGTTTAAACACTAATAATTTTATGTTGATTGTTGAATCAACATCTTAATTAATTATATAATATTCGGTCCAGCTACCAATATTTTAATTAATATTTTGTTTGGTCATGCTACCAATAATTCATCAGACGAGCAATATTTTCCCAAACGAGGAATATTTGCCTAAACGAGGAATATTGATCCAACTATCAATATTCAGTAATTTTACTCAGACGAGTAATATTTTCTCAATCCATCAATATTGGTTCAACTACCAATATCCAACAATCCATCATACAATATTTGCGCAGAGTGCAATATTTGCTCAGTTCATCAAAATTCATCATGTTGATCCAATTATCAACATTTATTTGTACGTCTCAACAGACATGTTCAATTCATGAATCACCGAGCATTCGAGAATCATGCTCGATTCAACAAAACTTAGACTCATTGTATAATCAAGTCAACGACTGACCAATCAAATACACGTCTGCTTTGCAGACTCCACGTTCGTGAGACATCAATCACGTCACATGGGGGATATCAATTAGGGTTTTGGTCTGGCGGCCTACAGCACGTGTGTTCATCCACGATGAGAAATGTGAGTAAGTCGTCCAAGCAGTTGAGGGAGTTAGCAAAGTAGTGGGTGGAAAATCAACCAAGTCTCCGCACGACCTGGAACTGGTTAACACACTATTTCCCACTTTCCCACTCTTTCACTCGAGCAACCGTCACACTTACTGGAGATCAATGTGTCTACTATTCTGGCAATATAAATAAGTCTCTGAATCCACGATTGAAAGAAGACAATTTTTCGAGTAATAACTCTCAAGAATTCATCAATCAAACAGAACTTATTCGAACTCAACAGTTCATAGAAAACTTGCAGAAACCCACAACACATTCACAAATCCTTGACCATCATTGATCTCACACAATTCTCAGCTTCTCTCCTACAGATCAACCCTCTTCCCTCTTTGTGACCGAATTGACTCTGGAACGACCATTGTCTTGGTTTAGGCCGGAGTTCTACAAATTGATCTCTCGAACATAAATCACTCCCGTGCAGTGCATCTGTTTGAGGTTAAGCAGTTTGCTTGGTTGAAGAGTCTTGTCCGCACGGTCGTCTCTTCACTTTCTTAAAAAGCCAGCAAATCGTTTTTCCCCATCCACACTTGGATGTTTCGTATTGATCATATAATCATTTGAAAATTACTTGAAGCTATTGGTATGTATAAGATTACCAGTGTTGTCTTCTAAGGATATTTCAAATCGATTAATGAGAGTTTTAGAACTACTGTCAATGTCCGGATACAGCACAATATGCATACCCAGTATGCGGACTGTGAAATGCTAGTTCAGGTCTAGAACTCTTGTTTGCGAACGAGTTTATCTGTGATAGGTCCGGAACTATGGTTTGCGAACAGTGTTTGCGAACGGCAAAACTAGGCAAGGTCCAGAATGGTAGCTCGTGAACTCAGTGGTTAGGTTCTAAATCGGTAAGTATGACAACTTGTTCACATACTTTGTATGCTAACTATTGTCTATACTTATGAACTCAGGTTCGTTTGCGAACTCTGTTTTCGAACTAAAGTCCTTGGATTCTTAATGCTTTGAGGTATGCGAACTCGGTTTTCAAACCGTGGCATTATGTTCATGAATTGGTTCTTGTATAAGTATCTTGTACACTTACAAACCAAACCGAATATGTTTCAAATGCTTCATGGACATTTCTATGAGATAGTGAACATTTGAACAACTCTCTTATAACATATTTAGATACATTTGATTATCTATCATGATTGATTGATTATCAGATTGAGTCTAGAAGTGTTAGATGAATATAGCTAAGCTAAAAGTGTTCATATGGCTAACTTCGGTTAACTGTTATTGAGCCAACTTGTTATACACGTTTAGGTATGGTTATTCCATATCTGAATATGAGTATATTTCATTTGTATGTATCAAGCTAAACCATCTAACGGTGGAGATTGATTGCTTATTTTCTAAGAAAACTTAGCTTGAATCTTAAATAAGGAGTTCATCTAATGGTGGATATTAATTGCTTTGTTACTAAGCTATCTTAGCTTTGATTGTAAGCAACCCTGAAATAAGGAGAAGCTATAGCATCTGGGAAACCTAATCCCGACACTCTTGTGTGTCCTAGTTGCAAACTAGAGTTGATTCTCTCTTAACCTAGGTTTCCAGTTCTTCTGAAAACCATTACTAGGTTTAACGACTGAAAAACTTCGCTTGGGATTCGTGAAGCCAGGTCCAACTATTTCCTATGTAGTTGTGTATCGTGATCTTCAAGTGCTCAGAGTTTTGCGAGATTCAAGAGGCGTAAGGAACACGAATGTACCTTAATCGGTGTGAGACTTGGTTAGGGCTCAACCATATTCCAGTCCGAAGTTAACTTATAGTAGGCTAGAGTCTATAACAACTTAATACAGTGTGGTGGTTAAGTCTGGACTAGGTCCCGAGGTTTTTCTGCAATTGCGGTTTTCTCGTTAACAAAATTTCTAGTGTGTGTGTGTTATTTCTTTTCCGCATTGTATTTGTTTTATATAATTGAAAAATCACAGGTTGTGCGTTGTTCAATCACAATTGATAAATACGACCTTGTTTGTTGGATAGAACTTGATTGACACTCAGACATTGGTCTTTGGTACCATCCGAGTTATTCTCATAACAATTAGTTTCACGGATTCCTATTTGTTTGATTTACGGATTATGTTGAGAAAGAGATAAATCTCTTTGATATCTTTCTTGATTTAGTTTCATTAAGTTGATACTCTCGAAATCATATTGGAGTTTATTCCATATAGATTGCCGAACGAAATAGTTGGGTGTGGTTGTTGTACCCCCGCGTTTTGAATTCGTTTCAGAGCAGGCAAACACGCTAAGACCTCATAAGTCTGTGTTTGTAGAAATCAGACATTGGTCTTTGGTACCATCCGAGTTATTCTCATAACAATTAGTTTCACGGATTCCTATCTCTGTTTGATTTACGAATTATGTTGAGAAAGAGATAAATCTCTTTGATATCTTTCTTGATTTAGTTTCATTAAGTTGATACTCTCGAAATCATATTGGAGTTTATTCCATATAGATTGCCGAACGAAATAGTTGGGTGTGGTTGTTGTACCCCCGCGTTTTGAATTCGTTTCAGAGCAGGCAAACACGCTAAGACCTCATAAGTCTGTGTTTGTAGAAATCTGACTATATGGACAGAAGTGTTATCTCTATAAACGTACCACCAGTCTTTGATGGCTCGAATTACTTATGGTGGAAAATTGCTATGCGCGCCTTTCTACATGCGTGTGATTTTCAATCATGGGTTCATGTTGTAAATGGCTACAATCCTCTAACATTTCTAGAGAATGGTGTATGTAAGATAACCAGTGTCGTCTTCTAAGGATGTTTCAAATCGATTAATGAGATTTTTAGAACTACTGCCAATGTCTGGATACAACACAATATGCATACACAGTATGCGAACTATGAAATGCTAGTTCAGGTCTAAAACTCTTGTTTGAGAACGAGTTTATCTGTGATAGGTCCGGAACTGTGGTTTGCGAACAGTGTTTGCGAACGGCAAAACTTGGCAAGGTCCAGAACGGTAGCTCGCGAACTCAGTGGTTGGGTTCTAAATCGGTAAGTATGACAACTTGTTCACATACTCTGTATGCTAACTATTGTCTATATTTATGAACTCAGGTTCGTTTGCGAACTCTGTTTTCGAACTAAAGTCCCTGGATTCTTAATGCTTTAAGGTATGTGAACTCGGTTTGCAAACCGTGGCATTATGTTCATGAATTGGTTCTTGTATAAGTTATCTTGTGCACTTACAAACCAAACCGAATATGTTTCAAATGCTTCATGGAAATTTCTATGAGATATTGAACATTTGAACAACTCTCTTATAACACATTTAGATACATTTGATTATCTATCATGATTGATTTATTATCAAATTGAGTCTAGAAGTGTTAGATGAATATAGCTAAGATATAAGTGTTCATATGGCTAACTTCGGTTAACTGTTATTGAGCCACCTTGTTATAAATGTTTAGGTATGGTTATTCCATATATGAATATGAGTATATTTCATTTGTGTGTATCAAGCTAAACCATCTAACGGTGGAGATTGATTGCTTATTTTCTAAGAAAACTTAGCTTGAATCTTAAATAAGGAGTTCATCTAACGGTGGATATTAATTGCTTTGTTACTAAGCTATCTTAGCTTTGATTGTAAGCAACCCTGATTTGAAAGACTATATAAGGAGAAGCTCTAGCATCTGGGAAACCTAATCCCGACACTCTCGTGTGTCCTAGTTGCAAACTAGAGTTGATTCTCTCTTAACCTAGGTTTCCAGTCTTCTGAAAACCATTACTAGGTTTAACGACTAAAAGACTTCGCTTGGGATTCGTGAAGCCAGGTCCAACTATTTCCTATGTAGTTGTGTATCGTGATCTTCAAGTGCGCAGAGTTTTGGGAGATTCAAGAGGCGTAAGGAACGCGACTGTACCTTAATCGGTGTGAGACTATTAGGGATCAACCATATTCCAGTCCGAAGTTAACTTATAGTAGGGTAGAGTCTACAGTAGCTTAATACAGTGTGGTGTTTAAGTCTGGACTAGGTCCCGAGGTTTTTCTGCAATTGCGGTTTCCTCGTTAACAAAATTTCTAGTGTGTGTGTTATTTCTTTTCCGCATTGTATTTGTTTTATATAGTTGAAATATCACAGGTTGTGCGTTGTTCAATCACAATTGATAAATACGACCTTGTTTGTTGGATAGACCTTGATTGACACTCAGACATTGGTCTTTGGTACCATCCGAGTTATTCTCATAACAATTAGTTTCACGGATTCCTATCTGTTTGATTTACGGATTATGTTAAGAAAGAGATAAATCTCTTTGATATCTTTCTTGATTTAGTTTCATTAAGTTGATACTCTCGAAATCATATTGGAGTTTATTCCATACAGATTGCCGAACGAAATAGTTGGGTGTGGTTGTTGTACCCCCGCGTTTTCGATTCGTATCAGAGCAGGCAAACACGCTAAGACATCATAAGTCTGTGTTTGTAGCAATCTGACTATATGGACAGAAGTGTTATCTCTATAAACGTACCACCAATCTTCGATGGCTCGAATTACTTATGGTGGAAAATTTCTATGCGCGCCTTTCTACAAGTGCGTGATTTTTAATCATGGGTTCATGTTGTAAATGGCTACAATCCTCCAACATTTCTAGAGAATGGTGTATATGTTGCGAAGGACATATGAAGATATAGTGAATCCGGGATTAGTGCTGCAAAGCAAAATTCAGATGGGTTAAACGCTATTATCCATGCCATCACCCCAGATATTCAACACCATGTGACTACGTGCACTAAGTCTAAAGATGCTTGGGATATCTTAGCAACCGTATTTGAAGGGAATACCCCTGAGAAAGAAGCTTGGCTTCAAAACCTAAATTCTGAATGGGAAAACCTTCGTATGGCTGATGAAGATTCTTTTGATGAGTTTAATCACAGAGTGTCTGAAATTGCTAATGCATCATTTGCACTGGTTTAGACTATTCCTGAAAAGGATATTGTGATGAAGATTCTCAGATCTCTACCAGCTAGATACGATTCTAAGAAGCATGCCATCGTTGAAGGAAATAACCTTGAAACACTTTCCAAAAATACTCTTGTTGGGAAGTTAAAGATCTTTGATCACGAATGTCTATCCAAAGATGGAAAGGATATTGCATTCAAAGCACAAAAGAATACTGATTTATTTGATAAAATTTAAAATGTTGGCAACTCCGTGAATGATCCGACTGAGACTGAATCATCGGATGAAGATTTTGACAACTCGGTTTCTCTGATCACAAGACAGTTTAGAGATCTTTTTTTTTTTTAAGAGAAGTAAACGCTTCACTAGAGACAAACCCAGATCATCAATTAAGCCACATGATCATGTTCCTCCTAAAAACAGGGATACTGTCGACATTGATGATGAGGATATGCCACAGTGCTTCAAGTGTAAAGGTTTTGGTCGTTTTGCTAATGAGTGTCCAAATCATAGAAAATACATTGGCAACAAGGGTCTTGCTGCAACTCTTGATGAAACATCTGATCACTATTATTCTACAGAGGATGAAAAATCAAGTGTAGCACTCTGTTTGTACCCCTAATATTCTACACAAATAAATGGGCTAACTTAGGCCTCCAAAACTCGTGCTAGTGGCAAAGGAGGGTTCATTGGGCCTAAGGTGCTTCCCTTGTTTACCCAAAAATGGCTAACTAGGCCTAACAAACACCCCATGTACAAGCCCATGGGCTAAAAAGTTTCACAAACACAAGTGTTCCACGTCACCATCGACACGTCATCAGAGGTGCCACGTCACCAACATAACACGTCAGCAAAACAGATGCCACGTCAGCATAGACGATGACGTGGCAGGTGACACATCAGCAAATGAATGCCACGTCACCAGGCAAGCTGACATGGCAGGTGCCACGTCAGCAAATGATGCCACGTCAGCAAGAGAGATGCCGTGGCAGATGCTACATCAAAAGGCCAAATGCCACGTCAGCGAAATTGCTGGCGTGGAAATGCCACGTCAACAGATCAAATGCCACGTCAGCAAGAGTGATGACGTGGCACGAGTCACGTCAGTGGAAGTCGATGACGTGGCAGCCGGCGGCCCGAGACGGCGACCTGAGCCGGCGGCCAGCAGCGAGCAACAGTCAGGCGATTAATCGGGACAAAATCGTGAAAAAATCGGCAGTTACTGTTTTTTGTTATGTTTCAATGAAGCACGTTGCAGCATAATTCCGTAGCCCTCGGATGATTCCGCCCCATTCTGCTTGCCTAACGGACTCCTGCGCCCCACTGTAAACTTTGCTTCTACAACATTCCAGCAACCATGCAAGGGTCAGTTACACTAGAGCCATGAAGCCATCAAAGCTGTCCAGTCATCACATGCGGCATGCAGGACCAGTCAATGCCAGTTATTGCTGGGAGGCATGCAGGGGCCAGTTATGGCAATCAATATCTGCCATAAAATCAAAGAAAATAAACTGAAATTCAGTCATATAAATAAAGGGTTGATAAACCCAAAAAGGTAAGCAATCTTCCATACCAAAATCTCCTGTGAAAAATCCATTACTGACTTTAGCATCGGAGGGTTTTTTGCAGGTACCCCCTTCTCCATAATTCAATCGAAGATCCAGTCCGCGAATCAATTATCAGCAAAATCATCATACATATTTCTGTGTTTGGGGTAGGAGGAATTTTACCTTACAAACATTGGCGCCGACTAAGGGGATTCGTGTAAAACAATCGTGTTTTATCATTGAGATAGGTGTGTCAAAAGCTCAGAAATCATGCCACGAATTTTCATGCAAAAATCAGCAAAAAAAAAAAAAAAAGATCCGGTGACGAATCTCAAAATCATCCCGAGAAAGACTTCTTTGGTCGTTGTTTTAATCAAAAAATGGTGATGGTCCACTAGAATCTATTTCCAGTTCGTATTGTTAGTGGTGGAATCAATTTCTAGTTCGTGTTGCTGTAAACATCAATGGATCCGATTATAAAGATAAAATAAAGCCCCTGCAACCTCCGTTCGAAATGGGAGGTTTAATAGATGAAGCTCGCGAAAGGTGTTTCCAACAAACTTCTAGGAAGTTCGCTCCTAAGCCAATAACACCGGTAATGACCAGCGCCAGAAGTATTTAGCCTTAACTGGTCAATGCGATCAGCACGGACAACACATGCAAAGGAGATAAGCATACATTTTTATCCTTAAATCTCATTAAATGATTTTTGATTTAATTCCATGAATTAAAGCATACGTTTCAATACTTAAATCTCTTTTATTTTTAATTTAATTTCATGAATTAAATTGCGCAATGAACAGGCTCAAGCTTAGTGAAATCCATAAAGCATCATATGAAACGTTCAAACCGTTTTTCAATTCCCTACAATATGGAAGCAAAAATTTCTGTGTTCGAGAAACTTTTATATGTACTTGGGGCAGCAACATGATCGAGTTCGAGGTTCGTAGAGAACGACATGATCGAGTTCGTTGTTCGTGGATAGTGACGTGATCGAGTTCGAGATGAGGATTGCATAGACCCTTCAATATTTAGCCTTGCATCACTTCGCAAGCACCTAAAGCCTCACCTTGCACGTGAGCACATAAGTCTTGCTTTTATCGCAAGCATAAAATCTCGTCTTGCACGCGAGTATGAAAGACTTCCACCTTGGCAAGCATAAAGTCTCGTCTCAACCACGAGCCCAATGCCCGATATTGGTCCAAAGACCCGTACTCAACACAAGCAACAGCCAGCCTGCCCGAGCAGCAAGCGCTAGCCTTGTTACGTTGCGAGCAAAAAGCCTTGCCGCAAGCACACACTACATTCTACTCAAGACTCGACTAGCTATCGAGCATCACAAGTCCACCACGTGGCAAAAAGTCTCACCTAGCATGTGAGCAAATTTTATTGCAGGTTATCACAATTGGGGGCGTCTTTGTAATGTCTCTACTCACGCTTGGGGGCGACTAGCGAGTTACGTCATCGACGATCGACGCGAAGGAAAAACAAAATTCGAGGGGGCGATGTTTGTACCGTGTATAAAATACACGAGAGGCACGCAAATCAATACAAGGAGTTATGCATGGCAGATTAATGCCAGGAACCATGCATGGAGGTTTCATGTAGAATTAATTCCAGCGGTTTCATGCGAATTTAACATGGAGGCATGTAGTATTAATTCCAGCGGTTTCATGCGAATTTAACATAGAGGCATGTAGTATTAATTCCAGCGGTTTCATGCGAATTTAACATGGAGGCATGCAGTATTAATTCCAGCGATTTCATGCAGAATTTAATATGAAGGCATGAATGAGCAGTTAATGCCACTTAAGTTTATATTGGAATTAGATATTGAACTGTATAAATAGGGAGGAGCAGAAATCATAGAGGGGGTAGCCAATAGGGGAAAAAATATACAATGTAATTTTACTATCAAAACAAAATCACTCCCCAAGGGGATTCTCCCGTGGACGTAGGCAACCTATGCCGAACCACGTTAAACCTCTGTCTTTCATTTTGTTCTTCAAATCGACCCCTAACCCAAAATACTCACCAAAACTATCCATTCATCGTGTTTCGTGCCCAAAAGTAATTTTGGGTACAAACATTGGCGCCGACTAAGGGTTTCGAGAAAAGATTATCGAAAAAGGGGGCCGACCAAGGGCTTCGAGAAAAGATTATCGAGTTTTACCAAATCGAGTTATGGCAATAGTTAGACAGACTGCACGAAGGTCTGATTCTAACAGCAATTCCCAACCGCGCAGGAGACGCGAAATTGAGAGGAACGAAATTGAGGTTCAATATGCACCTGCTATACCCACTGGAAACAGACAGGGTCAAGATCATACTCGTAACAGATCACTGGATCGTGGACGAGATCGAGATCGTTTTCATGACAGAGCTCCAGATTTGAATCGGAGAAAGGAAAAACAACGGGAGATCGATAACGAAGTTATTGACGTTGATGAGGAAAACCCAGATGTTCGTGGAAACAAAGGGTATGCGTTCGGCAGCCCATCTAGGAGGAATCGCAATCGACAGGATCTGCGTGATGGCCGCACCGCGACTCCCAATACAGAGGAAGAGCAACTACTGAATCGGCTAGACAAGCTAGAGAAGGAGAATGCTCTACTGAGATTAGAACGCGGAAAACAACCTCGGCCTAGGTCTGGTGTTTTGAATAATCAGAGGGTCCGATCTGTATGGCAACGCCTTGGAAATCGGATTGAACCACAAGTCGCAGATTCTAACAGAGATGTGATCAATCTTGATCGACCTAACAGGAATCTATTGGTCACTGGAAAATTACCGAAACGACCCAGGCGAGCAGGGGATCGGACATCTGCAACCCAACAGAGCGCAGCCAGAACTACGTCTCATTCAAAACGGCTCAGGAATGACGAGAATGAAACTCGATACCAACACGACGAGGGTGAATTTTCGGACGATCACTATGCTCGTTCGGAGCAAGGCAGGGATGGCAGAGAGACTACTCTGCACCGAAGGAAGAAAATAAGATCGAATAATCATATTCTAGAGGACTGGGATTATGAGAAAGAAGGCAGTTCCTCAGATGGCGACCTAGACGCGATAACAGAAGCTCGTCTTGCCAAGATGATCGAGAAAGTGATGATGAAAAAATAATCCCGAGAAGAAAAGATGGAAAGGCTACATCGAGCAGCAGGAGCTCCTTTTAAGCAGAATATCAGAGAATTCAGGCCGCCAATAAATTTTTTAGTTCCAAAATTACCAAAATTCGATGAGAAAATTTGATCCGTTCAACACATTTTACACTATGAACTGCCATGTCCTTTACGAGTTGATGTGTAAAATGTTTCCGCAATCCTTGACGGGAGGAGCTATAACGTGGTTCAATCAGCTTCCAGCACAGTCGATCGGGACTTACCATAAGCTGATCGATGATTTTTGCTCTAACTATAGTACAACAAACGTGACCGGAAAGGATGCCATTCACTGTTCCTTTTAGGAATTCGGAAGGAGGAAAGTATCGAGACAATTCATAGGCGTTTCAAGCAAGAATTAGCGGACGTGGATTCGACCAAGTTGTCATTGCGGCATACAAACAAGCTTACCAAAGATGATCAAAGAGGTGTGTACGGTTCTTTGGTCAAGAGACCACCAAAAACTTTGGAAGAACTATATGACCGAGTAGAAGAGTACGCCCGAGTGGAGGACGATTCTAAAGCTCGAGAAGAAGTTCACAAATTATCCAATCATCCAAACGATGGTAAGAGAGAAAAATCCAAGAACCGTTCGAACGGACAGCATAATGATCGCGGGGATGTTCGAGAGAAAAATCAAGGTGAACGCATGGAAACCGGGTATCGAAATTTCACGATATGAAGTCGACCCCGCCGAGCATAAGTGTCACGTAGAGTCATACGAAAAAATACACAAGGATTTGAGCCCCCACGTCCTTTGGCAGCGAAACACGAGATAAACGTGATAGAAGCAAATACTTTGCAAGTTCCATAAAGACCATGGTCACAAAAGCGAGAACCGCCGCTCTTCGAGATGGAGATTCAGCGAATGATCGACGCTGGGAAGCCGCAACAAGACGTGAAAAAGGACTTTGGAAAAGGTCCGGGACGGTTTGGCACGACCAACGTGATTAACGCACATGTGATTAACGTCGGCCACGCCAGGATCCATTCAATGTCCGGACGGGCATCGAAGACGAAACCAGGAGGAAGCTCGGGCGGTTGAAAGAATGGTACTTGACAAATCACATCGATTTTGTCGGCGGTAATGGAGCGAAACCAGGAACTTGGATGCACAAAGATCGAGTTCTCTCGATGCGGACATGATAGGTGTATATGCTCCCCACAATGATGCTATCGTTATAATCGCTTGGATTGGCATGTTTCGTGTACACCGGATTCTAGTTGATACAGAAGCTCGGTGAGCGTCTTTGTTTTGTGGAGCTTACTCCTCTATGAATCTCCCACACGACTTGATTGAGGAGGATGAAAATCCAATTATCGGTTTCAACGGCGAAGTTACAAAGGCGATTGGAAAAGTGAAGATACCTATAATGATGGTGACAAGTCCGTCTTGGGCACTTTCTTGTTGTTGGATTGCCGAGCACCCTACAATGCGATTGTAGGACGAGATTGGCTGCATGAGATCGGTGCAGTCACATCATATAATCATCAATGCTTGAAGTTTATTACCCAAGAAGGAGTCGTGAAAGTGAGAGGCGACCAGATGGCCGCCCACAAGTGTCACGAGAGTGCTATGGACGAGTACAAGAAGTCAGAAGTTAGCGGAAACCAGATCATGCGAGTCGAACAGAAATAGCAATTACAGAATCCTCTCCCTCCAGAATCATATAGGGGAGAGGACGCAGCTGAACCCCCAACAGTTGAGAAATTGATCGAGGTCCATATTGGAGATGAGGAGCACAAAACAACGTTCGTAGGGGCAGATCTGCCTGCACATGAACGCGATGGTCTGATTACGTTGCTAAGGGCAAACGCCGATGTTTTCGCATGGAGTTTTTTGAGATGCCGAGGATAGATCCGAATGTAGCCTGCCACAGGCTAAACATCGATGAGAATTTCCATCCTGTTCGACAAAAAATCAGGAATATGGCACAAAGCAAAAAGGATGGAGTTACTGCAGAAGTCGAAAAACTGTTGGAAGCAGGCTTTATTCGACCAGTGCAATATCCACGTTGGCTGTCAAATGTCGTACCCGTTCCGAAGAAGAATGGTAAAATTCGTGTCTGTATCGATTTTACCGATTTGAATAAAGCATGTCCGAGTGATCCGTACCCGCTGCCACGGATAAGAGATTTGGTGGATGCAACCGCAGGATATGGGAGACTGTCATTCATGGACGGGTTTTCTGGCTATAACCAAATACCTTTGTTCGAGGACGATCAAGAGCATCTGCGTTCAGAATCGACGTGAGGAGTCATCGTTATCTCGTAATGCCGTTCGGGCTAAAGAACGCAGGGGCAACCTACCAGCACTTGGTGGACCATATGTTCAAGGATCTAATTGGGAAGTCGATGGAAGTATATATCGATGATATGGTAGTGAAATCCGAGCAAAAGGAATCGCATTTTCTTGATCTGCAAAAGACGTTTGATATCTTAATGCAATATCGTATGAAGCTCAATCCGGCAAAATGTTCATTCGGGTTGTCATCGGGAAAGTTCCTTGGATACTTGATGACGCACAGAGAAATTGAGGCGAATCCGGAGCAAATCAGATCCATCAAAGAAATGCCATCCCCGAGAACGAAGAAGGAGGTCCAGAAACTAGCGGGGCGATTAGCAGCTTTAAACCGTTTCATTTCACGATCGTCGGATCGATTCAAGCCATTTTTTGATGTTTTGAAAAAAACAGTGAATTTTGGTTGGACGGATGAGTGTGAAAAGGTCTTTGATGAGATCAAGCAGTATTTATCAACTCCCCCAGTTTTGGTGAGTCCAAAGACTGGACAACCTGTCGGAGTATATCTGGCTGCAACGGAGAACGATGTGAGTGCAGTGCTGTTTGTTACGGATCCACATGAGAAACCTGTTTACTTCGTCAGTAAATCTTTGACGGGGCGTAAAACACGGTACAAGAAATTGAGAAGATAGCACTTGCTTTGTTCCATGCATCTCGTCGCCTCAAGCCTTATTTCCAAGGAAGGCGGATCGTAGTATACTTGGAATACCCGTCGAAGAGAATCCCGGAGCGTGCGATGATGATTCCAGGTCGACTAGCCATATGGTCAAATTTTACGGGGCGTATGAGATCAAGTACGAAACCGGAATCTGAGAGAAAGGACACGCACCGGCTGCACCGCTAGCAGATTTTCCGTGGATGATATAGAAATGGTTCTTTGTGAAGAAGATGAGCCGTTAAAACCCATAGAGCCGAGTCCATCGATCGATCGGGAGGCGAGTCCACAATGGAGATTGATGCTCATGAACCATTGTGGATTGTATTTACTGATGGGTCATCAAATGTTGGTGGTGCTGGAGTTGGATGCGTCATCCTTACTCCCGAAGGTTCGAGGATCGAGAAAGCAACCAGGCTAGGTTTTCAAGCATCAAACAATGAAGCTGAATATGAAGCTGCAATAATCGGTTTAAAAGTTGTCAAACAAGTTAGATGCGAAGAATGTGAAGTCGGTCACCGATTCCATGCTAGTGGTCAACCGGGCCTCGGGGACCTACAAAGCCAAGGAAGAGAGAATGGCCCTGTATTTGGATCATATGAGAAACCTGGCAAATGAGTTCGACCAATTTTCTATTGGGCAGAGGCCACGGTTGGAAAACAGGCATGCAGATGCTTTGGCATATCTTTCTTCCGCAGTCGAAACTGATTCCACCCGTTTCGTTGTAGTAGATTTCCAAGAGTTACCTAGCATCTCCGACAGCCATTTGTTATGGCTCTCGAACACGCTAGTGGGGGCGAGAGGGCAGCTACATCAGCACAGGGGGATACTGAGAACATCGGCATCAATATGGATGTTGAAAGTCCAGTGACAGATAATTCAGGCAGTCATGTGGAAAACATTACAGACTGGCGTCAACCATACATCCAAGATGCGACAACCGCGAACTCCCCGAAAACGAGAGCGGGTCGCAAAGGTGAAAAAGAACTCATGGAGATACTCAATGATCGAAGGGATGTTATACCGCAAACCTGTAGCTTTGGAGCCATTTTTTCCGATGTGTGTCAGCCGAGGAAGGACAAATAATGCGCAGAGGCTCATGAGGGAATTTGTGGCAGCCATTCTCGGGAGGCGCAGTCTCGCGCACGGGATACTTACCGGGGGTATTTACGGTCGTACATGCGAAAGACGCTAAAGAATATGCGCAGTAAATGTGTGCCATGCCAAGAACACGCTCCAATTCCGAAAAGACCCGCCAACGAATTACATCCAGTTTTATTCCCCGGTCGTTCTCTATGTGGGGATTGGACATCGTCGGCCGCTCCCCAAAGCTCGGAGGCGCGATTCGTACTAGCCGCTACCGATTATTTCACCAAGTGGGTCGAAGCAAAGTGGCACTGGTACACGTCACCAGACATGATGTGAAAAGGTTCATATGGGAGAAAATATCGTCTGCAGGTTCGGTATCCCAGACGCAATAATATCAGACAATGGGAAACAGTTCGATTCGGGAGTAATCAAAGACTTTTGCAAGGGCCTGAATATTCGCCACAATTTCTCGTCTCCTTACTATGCTCAAAGCAACGGCGGCGAAGCGACCAACCGAGTTATTATGGACAACCTCAAGAAGCTTACTGGAGAAGGCAAAGGGAAAATGGATCAAGAATTCCCCGGAGTCTTATGGTCTTATCGAACAACCCCGAAAAGATCCACTTTGGATTTTCTCCATTCACATTGGCGTATGGGACAGAGGCGAGTCATACCCACCGAGGTACAACTCAAGACTACCAAAACTCGTGCTATCAAGTCCGGAAAAACGACAAAGATATCGGCTTTGGATAAAGAGTTGCTTTGGAAGAACAAAGAGAAACGACCTTGCGGCAGTTGGTCCGATACAGCGACAGCAATCAAGGCGGGATATGATCGCAAGGTCGAGAACGGTCGTTCAAACCAGGGGAATATGTCTTAAAGAAAACCCGAGCAGCCACAATGGAACCAGGCGTGGAAGCTCGGAGCGAACCGGGAAGGCCCATACATAGTGGATAGACCAAAGCATCTCGTGGATCCTACTACTTGAGGAATCTCTTTTAACCGAGGATTCGAAGCCATGGAAGCCGTGGAATTCGTTCCACTTGAAAAAGTTTTATCATTAGAAGTAGATTCAAATCTGCCGTGTCTTTGCACTCTTTTTCCTTTTTGATGGTTTTGTCCCATTGGGTTTTCCACTCAAAGGTTTTAACGAGGCAGCATGATTATCGTTTGTGGTCGAAGCTAGTGAAAGTTAAGTAGGTATTTATCTTGATATTTCAATTCAGATATTCTAGTTCAACATTATTTTGGCATTCCATACTTTATCAATATGGTTCGTGTTGATTATAAGCTAATGCAGGTGATCGAATCCGCAGTCATCCCTAAATGACAAAACAGTACAGTTTAAGTCTACTGTCAGCAACGTCTCTGACACCTCGTGGATAGGGTGAGTGCACAGTTCGAGCATTTCTACCCTATCTCAAATTTATCCCCATCACATGGGGCAGCAACAAATGTGGCAAACATTTTCATCTCCGTCTGGCACGTGAAAATGTACACATCCCAAACTCTGCGCGCATCTTGAATAGCAGAATTGGCCCCCTGCGCGAATTCAAGATAGCAGAAAAACTCAACTTTTCACTCCATGCGCGAGCAAAATGCAGCAGGGAGGTGCACCCCTGCGCAAGCATTGAGTAGCATGACACAAAACATACTGGGGGCGAGTTATGTAACACTCCAGAAAAATACAAAATTAGAGGGGAACCCGAACTTCTTAACCCATAACAGGTTATGGATTAAGAGGGGGCGATGTTTGTACCCCTAATATTCTACACAAATAAATGGGCTAACTTAGGCCTCCAAAACTCCTGCTAGTGGCTAAGGAGGGTTCATTGGGCCTAAGGTGCTTCCCTTGTTTACCCAAAAATGGCTAACTAGGCCTAACAAACACCCCATGTACAAGCCCATGGGCTAAAAAGTTTCACAAACACAAGCGTTCCACGTCACCATCGACACGTCATCAGAGGTGCCACGTCACCAACATAACCCGTCAGCAAAACAGATGCCACGTCAGCATAGACGATGACGTGGCAGACGCCATGTCAGCAGACGGGATGACGTGGCAGGTGACACGTCGGCAAATGAATGCCACGTCACCAGGCAAGCTGACATGGCAGGTGCCATGTCAGCAAATGATGCCACGTCAGCAAGAGAGATGACGTGGCAGATGCTACATCAAAAGGCCAAATGCCACGTCAGCGGAATTGTTGACGTGGCACAAGCCACGTCAGCGACACACAAGAACCCCGTGATGCCACGTCAGCAGGTGATGACGTAGCACGAGTCACGTCAGCGGAAGTCGATGACGTGGCAGCCGGCGGCCAGCAGCGAGCAACAGTCAGGCGATTAATCGGGACAAAATCGTGAAAAATCGGCGATTCATTGTTTTTGTTATGTTTCAGTGAAGCACATTGCAAAGATAATTCCGTAGCCCTCGGATGATTCCGCCCCATTACGCTTGCCTAACGGACTCCTGCGCCCCATCTGTAAACTTTGCTTCTACAACATTCCAAAGAACCATGCAAGGGTCGATTACACTAGAGCCATGAAGCCATCAAAGCCGACCGGTCATCACATGCGGCACGCAGACCGATCAATGCCAGTTATTGCTGGGAGGCATGTAGGGGCCAGTTATGGCAATCAATATCTACCATAAAATCAAAGAAAATAAACTGAAATTGAGTCATATAAATAAAGGGTTGATAAACCCAAAAAGGTAAGCAATCTTCCATACCAAAATCTCCTGTGAAAAATCCATTACTGACTTTAGCATCGGAGGGTTTTTTGCAGGTACCCCCCCCCCCCCCTTCTCCATAATTCAATCGAAGATCCAGTCCGCGAATCAATTATCAGCAAAATCATCATACATATTTCCGTGTTTGGGGTAGGAGGAATTTTACCTTACAAACACACTCCTTGGTGAAAATATCAGTTTTGATAATTGTAGCAATACTCATATCAACTTTGACATTTTTCCCGATGATGCGTTATCGATAGCACTGGAGGATGTAATGGACTTTTCTCTTACTATTGAAAATCCTATTTCTTATGTTTCAAGTACTCAGTTGTGCTTAGCGGCATGTTCAACCACGGTGCCTGAACCATCCTCCACACTGACATGTCCTTACCGTACTATTAAGGGTCATGAACTCTCAAATTATTTTAAGTACAAACAAAAAGTAAGGTATGTCAACAAACTGCAACGGAGAGCAAATCGATTAGCAAACAAGCTCAAATTTGTTCTAAAGACAAATCCATCTGAGGTATGTAAAATTAACTCTTCTCATAAGAAATTGATTTCTAAGGAAAAGGTTAGATCTCTACAGAAAATAACTAGGTCTAAACGACCTATAAAGAGGGATGTTGATAAATCCGTGCAGGAACCATGAGGTAAACAAATTATTGTTCACTTTAACACAACCTAACTGTGTTAAAAGTGCATCTTGTCTCATGTGCCCGAAACAAAAGAGACAAGAACTGTGCACAATCGGTCTCTAGGGTCAGAAACTATTCTAGTTTGTATCTTGAATATTATTACTTGAATTTCCATCTTTTCTATTTCATGATTTCTTATTTTTCAAGTAATGGTATTGAAAAGATTTCACCCTATTTGAATAAAAGGTTAAAATCGACATTTCTACCCTTTTAGGGTTATATGTGTTGATTGTACGTGAACCCTACTTACCCTGTATATAGGTTCCGTAATCCTACAGTCATATTCCTTCTTTGAAACTCTTTTCATCAAAAGTTGCTTGTAGAGTTGTTTTATTTGTGTATTCACAAATCGATATTCCAAAATTATGGAGACTCTAAGCACTATTTCTTCTGATGGAAAAGATGTCAGTATGATTGTCAAATCTTCAATCATGAAGGAAAAAGAGAGATCCTATTCCTCTAATTCAAATTTTAAGAGAAAATGGAAGAATATGAAGAAACCGAGAGCTAATAACTCAAATCTTTAAAGTTTTTTTTGTTGTTCTTGAAGAGTTAAAACGAACCAGGATGGAGATTCAGGAAATAAAAGCTATTGTACTAAGATCTCTGGAGATTCAAAAGACCCCGGTTCGACAACAGTCAAAAAGTTTTGTAGGACTTGACTCCTTTCTTCATGAACCTTATGTTCCAATATCTGTTGACGACAAGGAGTTCGGGGACGACAAAGAATTTTTCAAGAATCTCAATGTCTAGGAAACTTCTTATGAGAATTTATTCTTATTTTGAGAAGGATAACTAGGGTTTGGTATAACATAAATTGTGATTACACAAGCTATTTCCAACATTTTTCATCTTGTATGTTTTTAGATTTATTTATTTAAATTAGAGGGAAGATCCATGGACACTCTTAGATGGACACTATCATACATGATTTGCGTCATTTTTGCCGCAAAAACCAAACGACAATGAATTTAAATCTAACGTTTTGATGATACGTTCCTCTTATAAGATGTTGCATTCTTACCAAAAATGGGCACAATTCGAGATACCAAACCTCCTCATCTACGGATCTTAATTGCAACCGTTAATTTTTAACGGATGATATTCAAAGGGGTAGATGGCGGTCATATACGTCTCGAATTATAGCCATTTTTAGTATGAATGTAGAGTCTTATAAGAGAATTGTATCATCAAACTGTTAGATTCAAATTCATTGTCGTTTGAGTTTTGCGGCGAAAATGCCACAAATCATGTATGATAGTGTCCATCTAAGAGTGTCCATGGATCCTCCCTCAATTAGAGGGAAGATCTTGGAAGATGAAATTGCAGTATTCAATTTTACTGGTTTTATATATTGCAAATGTCTTATGAGATATGTGCCTTTACGTTTTGTGTTTTGTGCTATTATCTCATAAAAGCTCAAAAGTTAAGTCTATTATGTCTTCATGCATATATTGATAAAAGATAGAATGAACTTTTTGAGAAATTCCACAGTATTGATCTTTCCCTGATCCACTTTATGTGAAAGTACTGTATTTACTCCGTAAATTTTCTTATGTTGAGTGATTCCGATTAAATTAATCAAAAAGATCCTCTTGTGGTTAATTTACTCGATGTTTTCTGGATACAAATCCATGTGATTTGTTAATGTCCAAAGAAATCCTTTTTTTTCTTGTGAAAGTAAGGTCGCTCATGTTGTTCTCTTGGGAATGATATCAAATGAGGGAGACTTCTTAAATGAACTTGTGCTTAATTGTTATATCTTAGTTGGGAGAGCAGTTGTGGAATTTGTAGGGGTTAACTTGTATCTTAATAAAATCCTTGATGAATACACTAAGTTTCAACTATGTGAAATCATCTAAAGAAGCATATCACTCCTTGTTATCTACTTTAGTCATGAATTATCTTTTGAGAATTCATAACGATCCCATAGTTTTCGTACCTTTTCCAATTTATATTGACAAAAAGGGGGAGAATTATTTAGTAATTCACACTACATACATATGGTTTACGGATCATTATGTAAGGCGGAGTGGATTCCATTCTATAGGTTCTACCTATTGTGCAAAAGATGGAAGTATTGACTAAGGGGGAGTGAAAAGACGAGGTTACCCAATATTTATAGGTTGGATCGCACCAAACACAGATTGTTAGATATTTTCGTGTTTGCCTGCTCTGATACCAATTGAAAAGACGAGGGTACCCAAATACACCATAATCTTTAATTTATCCACCTATAAGTCCTCTACCGAAAGTGATTGTCTATGGACAAAGTCGAGACAATACAACAAATTGGTTCACACTTCGTGTGATCGTCTATGGATACAATATCGAGACAATACGACAACAAGATAACTTGTGTGATTGACTATGGATACAAGATCGAGACAATGCAATAACGGAGTATGATACTTGATAATAGGTTCGGTCTTACCCAAACTCTATAGGATCACTATCAAGTATATGCGGAGTTAACGTTTGTGTAATTTACTTTAAATTATAATAACAACAATTATAATTGAGGAAAGGTAAAGTAAATGACACAACAAGATTTTTTTAACGAGGAAAACTGCAAATGCAGAAAACCCCGGGACCAAGTCCATAATTGAATACTCTCAGAATTAAGCCGCTATACAAAATCTAAACCAACTTTGTATAATTGAGACCAAGCAACTACCCCTAGTTCACTCAGTTTCCTCGGTATCCCTGCGCTTCCGACTTCGATGAGTGCACGCATTGGAACAATTCCTTTGGATCGTATTCCAAATTAACAGTAAAGGAACAACAACTCTATTGGTTCTTTAAGATAAGATATCTCAAGTCATATGCAAAGTCTCTTCCGTTTAAGCTAATAAACTCCTTTGCATGGTTAGATCAATCCAATCTCTATTATAGAAGTAGTAAGATTCGGATTTGTAACAATCAAAATAAATCTCAAGATAACTATTAGGCGTTACCGATCTCACGCAACTATCAATCGAATAAATCCGATTCTAGTTGGATCCCATCCGATCAAGGTTTGTGCTTCACACAAAAATATGAGAAAACAATAAGAAATCTTCTTCATCTTCTTTATCTTCTTTAATCTTCAATTAAAACATGCATAACATCACTTGAATCTCTTTTGATCAATCACGCACATAACGGAGTCTGTTAACAATGGATTATCACAAGGTGTCTTTAGATCTACAAACAGTTCTAAAGATCCCGTCGATACTTCAATCTAGTTTGAGTGAATCTTATATCAGAAGAGAAGATTCTCAAGCATAAAAAAATTAGGTGCAATCAAAGTTTCAACAACCGTTAGTCAATCAAATCAATGGAAAACTAATAACGCTGCAATTATCTAGTTTCCCACCAATGGTACTCGTAGAGCTTCTTGATCACACAAAAGTCTTTAAACGAGCAGTCGTAAGAGATTTCGCCTAATTAGGGTACTTTCCTCTTCGGATAGACGGCTCCACCAGAAACAACAAAAAGTTGAAGTTTGCCTGGCTCTTTGGATAGTTTGCTAGAAATGCAAACTTAGGTATTTATAGACCAAGGATGTTTGGACACCAAGGAATTTCCAAAACCGAAAATATTCTCAAGATATGCAATGAATGGCAAAATTCGGTTTTCCTAATTCCAATAAATGCTTGTCCAAAATTTCCGAAATCTCTCAATAGAAAATCTCTATTTAGTAAATTCACATTACTAATTTTTATTCTCTAGAGATATGCATTTAATTGCTGGTAATTAAAAGCATATATAACCAAAAACCTTAATAAAAAGATTCTCAATTAATTTCGGTACATGATCTCCTTGAGTTCTAAGGAATATCTTTGAACAATAAAAGATAAGAATTATTATACGTGTTCAAAGTATGTTGACATCTTTTCTATGTAAATCATCTTTCATATTTACTTTCTTGGAATCGGTTTTACCACACTTCCAAACAAGTTTAGAATTGGTTCACTTGTATTCCAAGACTACTATGTGATTGATCAAATATCAAATCACATACATGGGTTCAATCGGTTCTATCAATCACCAGGATCGGTTATACCCTAATATGGAAACACTTGTGATCGGTCACACAAGTTATCAGGACTGGTTACATCAGTTACCAGGATCGTTTACATCAATTACCAGAACCGGTTACCATATACTCATGGTATTGCTTGTGATCGGTCACACCAGTCACTAGGAACGGTTACACCAATTACCAGGATCGGTTACACCAATTACTAGGACCAGTTACACCAATTACAAGGATCGATTACACAACACTCTGTGATCGTTCACACCAATTACTAGGAACGGTCACACCAATTACAAATATCGATCATACCATCTCATGGTGATTACTTAGGATCAGTTACACTAATTAATCAAAACTAATCATACCAAATCATAAGTCAGGTATTGTGATTTGTTGTACCAAGATACATAACAAAGTTACGATCGGTTCTACCATCTCACACATATTGGTAATCCAAAGATTTGCAATGAATAGCCGTACCAATAAGCCTAGCGATTCCCCTTTTGATTCATAAAACAAGTTCATGAATCTACTTCCTTTAAAAAAATGTAAAACATTATTTCCTGGGATGAAATCTTCACCATAACCCATTCACATAATCATAACAACATATATATATATATATATATATATATATAAGATTATGTCGATGTCACTTCTACGAAGTTCAAAAGATAAGCGTTATACTTCGTAGTCTAATTCCCTAATACTATGATCATGTGATCATGTCTAACTATTAGAGTAATATATCCAATACAAAGCTTCGCAGTTATGTTTTCAATATAGCACGACTTGAAAGATACTTTAGGAATGAAACAGTTCAAGTCAATATTGCTAACCTCAAGAGGAAGGATGATGTCGTTGTTGTAGTTCGTTACTTCTTCACATTCTTCAGATCTTCGAGTAATACTTGTATGTCTCAACATTCCTAGACTTTCTAGTCTAACCTAAACGAAGTTGTCTCTAGTACATAATCAAGCGACTCTTAGATGAGTTTTGACACACTAAAATATGACAACCAAACTTGACATACCAACGCTTGGTGGGTTCAACCGAGCTATGCTCTAACAATCTCCCCCTTTGTCAATTTTAGTGACAAAACTCTTAATACATATGGATAAACAAATTACAAGAATTCATTTTACATACGCTTGATTCCAAGTTTCAACAGCACAATAACCTTCATATATTCAATCAATAAATGTCGATGTTGACATTTGAATAACAAAGCTTATACTCCCCCCTAAAGGTAAGATAGGTAGATATTCGATCCGAACATCTTTGTTATTCCCCTTTTTGTAGTCAAAATAACTACAACAACAATATGATATGTTTCTCCCCCTTAGTCAATGCTTTACTCTTTCGTTAGATATAACGTTTAAGCACAATTGTCCTTTCCTTAGTGATTGCAAATCACTTGTTTACTCCATATATTTCTCCTTCTTTTTGTCACAAAATGACAAAGGTTCGAGCAAATAAAGGACAAACTGAATGGATCTTACAAATCTAAAAGACTTGTAAACAACCTATAAGAGTTAAGCACGAAGGTTTCATATACCACTTTAGATAACTGATGCGTGTCATAACCACAAAAATAATTAATATTTTCCCCACTAATTAACTAGTAATATAGCGGTAGTAAGAGATCGTTCCCACAGAGAGCTGTGTAATTGATAAGTTATTTAGTTCAACAAAATAATAAAAAATAAGGGGGATTGTTTGATCAAAGTAAATAAAAAGATGATAAGAAAGCAAAGATGATTAAGGAATCATTCGCCGACATGGAACAAAAACTTGATTAAAATACTTGTTAAATTTCTGTTGTCACCAACCGTAGAATAGCAATAAGCTCTGCTATCCCCGGAATTCCTGTTGTCACTGGATACGGAAGCGCTCGACTGCCAGATTCTATCCAACCAACCCACCAAGAAGTAGCGCACTCAGGATGTAAATTAGTCGGATGCTTTATGTTATGTGAATTAGGTTGATCCTATCATCAGACTCATAAGCTCGGTCTGCTTACTAGTGTCATCTATATACACAATTGCTTAACAGAATCCCTCTGTCAGCTTTTGCGATGTACTACTTGTGTATGAAATTGAGTGACTATTGCACGTATCACCAATCCCAATACTAGTAGAAGAATTATTATTAGGTTAATTCAAATGGCCGATTGAATAACCCAATAATAATCTTAGACACTAAAAATAATAGAGACAATCGACAAGAAAATTAAACTCAAAATAAACTTGTGAAAAGAATTAAAGTTCCATAAATCTAAAAGTCTAAATTTAATTCTTTAATTTATCTAAGAATTAAAGTTCCATAATAAGAATTAATTTTTCTATTGAGAATTAACTTAATAAAAATTTAGCTACACATGGATTTACTAAAACCCATGAAAATGTATAAGAGAAAGAAGAAGAAAATACTTGGTTTCCCCCTAAAGGGGTAAACCCTTTCCTCTCTCTTTATTTTTTTTCTGTATTTTTCTCCCCCAGAAGTAGTTCTTCAAGGCTGCGGCTACCAAACCTTATATAGGCTTCATTAAGGCTGCACATGGTCCGGTACGGCCCGGTTCTCTTATGGAACCGGTCCCTGTACTTGGTGTTGGCCGGTACCTCATTTTGAGGACAGGTACCTGTACATGTACCTGGATATTTCCTTGTTTCTCTGTAACACCAATCCCATCTTTATCTTCATTTTCAGTCGCTAGATATGTAACATTGCAGCACCACCATACCATCTTCATCTTCAAAATCACCACCTACAAACTCGTCTTATCTATTCTGCCTCACCCGTTGTCACAGCAACAACAACATAATCTCATGAGGTGTATTTACGAGCTACTGAGACCCATCAGACCTAGCTACAGATCCATATTCTCCTTTCTCCACTTCTCAACTGACATAGTTATCATCACCATCCATGTTTCTTCCATCTCCAAGAACACCAACACAAACCCATTCAATTTCAGTTCTTCATATATATCTGCGAATCTGCTTCTCTCAATTTAAATTCAAACCCAACACCAATTCGTTCTCAATCATCCACGGTTGTACCTCAGTCCATCCTCGAATTCAATCAAAACCCTCAATCCCATGAAAATCATCAACACCATCTCTTCTTGTGGCAGACCCAAATCAAATGAGAATGAAGCAAAACCAAATCAAAAAAAGAGAGAGATTGATTACCTGTTGTTATTGTTTAATCAAACATGCAAAATAAGAACCTTAAACAAATTAATCTTCTTCATCCAAAAGCTACAACAAATTAAATTTCTTCTGCCCAAAATCAGATTGAGATGCGTTAGTAAGTAGTAACCGAAGAAGAAGAAGAAAAATTGAAGAAGATGGTGGTGGTGCTGGTGTGATAGAGTGGTGGTGGTGGTGTGATAGAGATGGTTATACACTGATAGTGATAGAGAGAATAACAAAGAAGAGAAGAGGGCTGCCGCTGCTCTTCACTCTTCAGAGAGAAAAAAAGAAGAAGAAAAATGAGAGTGAACTCATTCTCTTTCGATAGTCTATACCTAGTATGGACGGGTATGATTAAAAAGATATCAAGATCTTACGGCTTATATTCACCGGTACTTATGGTCCGGTTCCAGTCTGGTCCCCCAAGAACCGGTCCATGTACCTAGTCTATCCTGATTCTCAAATTCAATACCGATCCTGCAGACCGGCTACACGGTTCGTGCGTTTTTTTTCCTGTTCGATCCGACAGGTCTTCTTGACCGGTTCTTGTGCAGCCTTAGGCTTCATTCATGTGAATTATACAAGGAATACAAAGCCGGTCAATGATGCTGAGGATATAAAGATGTGTTCTAATACAACGTGAAGCATCTTAATACCGTAGATTTTCCCGGTTGGCTGATATTTCAGTGGAAATCTTGTAAGATAACGTGTCTCTTTTTAATACCAGCGAAGTATCCAAGTTGTTGTTCGGTAATACAGCAAATCCCCACTGTCCACCGTGTGAGACAACTTCTCCGGGAGATGAACTTATGAACTTTCTCTCCATGTTCCCTTTTCTTCATAAACTCTCTCCACAACACATATCCATCCTCTCCTGACTTGTCTCGGCTCATAAATCACCGCTTAATCCTCCTCATTCATCACTTCCATCAACGGCAGGAAGCTATTCTTCTTCATCTAGTTTCTCGGCAAAGAAACTCAACTCCACGAAGTTTCATACCGTGTTGTTCAACTCGTACGTGTTTGAGTACATCTAACCATCTCCTATACTTCTTACGCACCCAACAGATCCCACTAGTTTCATGGAAGTTGCACTTGGTTCAACGGTATCGAGCACTAGTCGTGAACTATTCGAGCTTACTCTCTGCCTTATACACAACCCAAACCTTCTCTGATCTTTCCCGAGCTCTTCTCAACCCGTTAACATTAAACCACAGACCATCATCATCCTACGACTCCAGACTTGTTCACAACATCTCGAACCCGATAACCGATCAATACTGCCATCACTCACAACACATTCTATTGATCTCTGATGTGCTTGTGAATCGTAGCCAGCTCCATCTCGTCCTAGTCACCTCTGTCAACAGCTCCCTGCACTCGCTCACCGAGAACAGCAACAGTTCTTCGTCATTGTCTCGACTGATTTCTCCCCAAACTCGAGCACCACTGATTTGTGGAAATCAGGCTCTTACCCAAGCTTTGTATCACCTTCAGTAACCCTATGATTCCTTTAGAAGCTCGAATACCACTTCTCCAAAATCCAGCATCTAAAACTCTTCCCTGAACTGGTCTTGAGATGGAAGTGAATAAGAAGATGGCAGCCTTGAGTAATTAGGCCGGGTGCCCTTAACATATTTTAAATTCTGGCTCCCCCCCCGGTAAATGACATGACTCCCTTGAGCAATTCCTTTGAAACTTGATTGCCCCTTAACAGAATTACTACCCCTTAACGTACAATTGGGGTGTCAATAACACTTGCCCTTTTATGCTTCCAAGTTCTTGTTTTGCTCATAACTTCTTCATACGAACTCGGAATGACTCCATTCTTTCGCCATTGACTTCGTCTTCTTGTCGTCCATTTGAAAGAGTTCCACTGGGTCTTTGGCCCTTCTCCACATGTAAACTTCATTTTTGTAGCTATTTCCACTTCTTTTCAGATGATTCTCCTAACAAACACACAAATAAAAGAAAACAAGCGTAATATACAATAATTCGCAAGAAAACCAACAAATACTAGCATGGAATTAACACTAAATATATGTGAAATATGCACTTATCAATAACCAATTTTAAAACCGAAACTACAAGTAATTTAGTTTTAATATGTTATCAAGGAAACAATTGCCCGGAGCAATTTTCCCTAATAGTTAAACAATTCGACTAAGAAACTTAATTCCCTTGTTAAACCGATTGTAAACATACAATCACTTATTTCGATAAAACCAAAATAAAGATCAGAATTAACTTTACTTCTCTCATCAGGCTCTAATTATTCAAACAATAACTTAGACCTTTCCCTTTAGACAAGACAAGCACTAGGTTAGTTAACTAGTTTTTCTTGTCAAGGCATTCGATTAGACTTGAATAACCGAATCCTCCAATTTGATAAGTCTAACTAAGATCAGAATTAAGTTAGTCTCTTATCCGGAATCGAATTGGACTAAACAAATGATCCCGTATTTCGCTAAGCCATAAATAATACATACAAACCAAAACAAATTGACTTGCATAATTATTTTCTTTATCGGAAGCAATTGAAACAAACATAGACATTATAGCACCGCAATTGCACCGAATTTCGTTAAGCAAAAACACTTGATACCCAACAATAAAGAAGATACCAAACAATAAGCCAAGTAAATTGACACGGTTTTTCTTAACCGGAAACAATTGAATCACACACACACACACACACACACACACACACACACACACACACACACACACACACACACACACACACACACGCACATCCATACACATCATAATGGAATATATCAATTGTACCGAAATTTTGTTAAGCAAAAGCAAAATATATGCAATATAAACAGGCTTTTCTTAAACAGGAAAACGATTAACTAACAAATTAGTTACCTCAGATTCCGCATCCTCTTCTCCCCAGAAAGATATATCATTAAGCACAAGTTCAAATAAGAACTATCCCCCAGTATGTTGTCATCCTATCGCAAGAACGAAAGAGCAACAACTAAGGCAACCTTTACCAGAGAAAGGTTGAATCGATTTTAACTAATGCGTGCCAATAGCAAAAGTTGAAAACCCGAAACACATATGTTATGCTAAACACAACTCATGTAAACACAAATTGATTCAACATATTGTGACTTTTCACATATGAGTTTCAAACGGAACACCTTATGATCCTTTGATAAAGCCTACTGTTGATGGTGGTTTTTTGTTCAGGGTTAAAACCGTAAAACCCTATATTTATGTGCCTTTGTTCTGCAAAGAAATAGAGCCATTTAGAGGTGATGAGTGCCTACGCATCTTTGCTTGCATATGTACTGAGCAATTCAGTATACTTATATATACAAAATTTATTTAGAATAATGTTGGTTGCAACTCCTAGGTATTCTATAAATTTTATAAAACTCTCGCATGCGTTATTGACTAATGCATGGCTTGCTGAGTTATGTTATTCCCAGCTGAACTCTTAATATTGACATGATATGACGACTAATATTCGTTCTCAATTGAGCAGCATGAGTTTCCCGAAGTGTCATGATTAATATGTGCATGAAAGTACTCAATCAGAAGTACGCAAGCTGCTCTCTGAGATAAAAATTAGTGATTTTGTATCAACGCGCAAAATTCACCAAAATTGATTAATTTTGTGTCAGCTCGCAAAATTCAATTTTTCTAACCTAATTTTATCAATTTACAAAAATTAGGTTTTTTGCGGCCTGCGCAATATCTCGATCCCTATTGGTCGAGACTAAACCTAGGCAAACTAGGAAATTGATCCATCATGGAACTAGTAGTAGCAAAATCCAACTAAACATTGGAAAACAATAAATAAAGAGGAAACTGCGACAAGTGAAGGCAGCAGTCAAAGGGGCGCGGCCGCGTCACTTGGCCGGCCGGTTTGCCCTAGCTTGCGCCGCCTATCACGGGCCGGCCATACCCCGTATTGCTGTCTGTCGGCCCCTCTTTCCCACTGGCCAATCGAATTGCTCCGAATCCACAGCCTACGCTTCTAATTAAACATGGAAGTTGGCTGATCGACGTGCTTAGTTTCTTAAGAAATTGAATCTAGACTGTCCATGTCAGTCTTAAAACGGTTACGGTCGTACGACTTGGCCGACTGATTTATCAAGCTTAGCCTCCTCCTGGCGTGACCAAATAAGCTTCATGATACTCACCGACGGGCCCAATTCTATTTCAGCCAATCAGAACCCTCCCAGCCTGCAAGCATCGACTCAAACCGATCGCTCTAAATAGGTTGGTTGCGCGGCTTAAAAATCTTAAGTTATACTAGCGGCAGTACATTGTTGTCACAAAACGATCTCGGCCGTACAACTTGGCTAGACAAATCGACCGGCCCATATCTGATTTTGGGCGACCAGTAAGATGCCGTTGTGATCACCGGCCGCCCCTCTTTTATGAGGATTGATCGACTCTCCCTCAACTTACTCGAATGGCTCCCGACAGCTGCTCAAAAATGACCGGCCGCGCTCCTCTTAAGACCGTGAATTCCGCGACCAACTAAAACAAGCTCTATACAATGATGCTCCATATGCATCGATTATTATGAGGAGCTTGTTTAAAAGCGATGCTTTACAAGCATCATTACAAACAATATTTTATAAATATCAATTTCACAAATAAGTTAATTATTTAACCTAAAAGCATTGTATGTTATTTCTATGCGACAAGTCTCACGAATTGATTTGTCACATATGACTGCCTGCCGCCTAGCTTGCACGTGATTGGTCGAAATGTTTAGTTCTTGCAAGCAAGACTCGCTCAGCAACTATCATGTAGGACTTGTTCCATTCCTCATGTAACTTGCTACATATTTTCTACAGAATACTCGAGACATCAAACATGTCACAAACTGGGGGATGTTAATCAGGGTATTGGTCTGGCGGTTTACAGCATGCGGCGTGCAGCACGCCCATTACGATAAAGTGTCAGGAAAGGCGGACAGTTAGTGACAGTAGAGAAGTAGTTGGATTAAAACCAACCAGTCTTCCCCTCATAGTAGGGACGTGATTTTCACCATTCTACATTATCCCAACTTCTCCATCACTCAACTACTTTCACTTCCTATGAGATCAGTGTGTGTTCGACTATGACTGGTATAAATAGATTTTCAATATATTTTAACCGAAAAGAGTTCATTAACATAGGTATCCAGAAAACATCAAGAACTTACAGCTTACATTCTGCAAGCCGGTTCTGCATTCTGATACAAGTCATAAAACAACCATACTAATTATATAGTTCATCATTCTGATATCAACACCTTCTATGCTTCCCTACCTAAGATCTGCCATTCTCCTTCATTTTGAGACCGAAGCAAGACTGGAACGGCCATTTCTTGGTTTAGGCCAGAATTATACAGATTGATCTCTCGAATCTAAAGTACTCCTGTGCAGTACATAATGTACATTTGTTTAGGGTTTAGATTCGTTTCTCGGCGGCGCACCCAATTTACCATTTTCAGCAGAATCAGTTTTTACCCTACTATACCTACCAACGTGGGCTAGAACTTAATCCCGCTAAATCAAAAGGCCACACAAACCATAAGGGTAACATCATATGAGATCGAATATTAAGGTTAATGAAAACCGAAATCAGACATCCCATAAACCGAAAACGCATAACAAAAATATAGACATTCATGCACAGGCTATGTGACCGCTGTCGTAGGCGTCAAAAATAAATTACACTTTCTTACTACTCAAAATATATAATGAAGCAAGGGCAAGAAAGGATCGTTCCCACAGAGAGGACTAGGTTGTCAATATGTTTCGGTTTCCTATAAATAACACCGGGACTTTTCTGATTTTTATAAACGAAAATAAAATAACAGCAAAACAATAAAAAGTAAACACGCAAATCAAGAATGAGAAAGTATTGGTCATGGATTTCGTCTTGAATCACAAACATGTTTTCAACACAATAACTAGAATTGATATTTTAATCTCAACTTTTATCAAAGGCCCTAGAATACCTTGATCGCAAGAATATCCCGCTAATCTCCTCTTGTCATCAACAAACACATTAAAAGATGCGAATATGAATTCTATCTAAAAGAACAACCCAACGTGTAAAAGCACTAATCAAGTTTAATTCCCTAGATGCATTAGGTTCTATGAAATCAGGCCAATCAAAGCAATCTAACGTGTAAAAGCACTAATCCGATTTAACAAAGGTTATGGTTCACATATGATCATAAGAATATATCACTACAAACTATAATCATATTTATGCTACTTCAAATCAGGAATTATCACTTTTGCGTATAATAACCCTAATCTAACAATAAAGATGAAAGCAAACTCAATCGATTCGCGACTCGACTAAACACGCATTCAAATCATGTAACAATATTAATTGTGAATCATAAACGATAATATGAGAGAAAACTAATTTATTGCACAAAAACTCATGCTTGGAAATCCAACTAATCCATAACCAAAAGAAAACTCTAGCTCATATTCATGGAGTTCATAACAAGAAGAAAGAGAAAAGACTTCATGGTTCTAAACCCTAGAAAATAAAAGTAGAGGCAAAGATATAGAAAAAGAGAGATAAAAGATATTAAATAATAGATCCCCCCATTAGGTAAAAGTCTTCTCTTTTTTATATGTTTCTCTATTTCCATAAAGGATACTCCTTCCAATATTAGGTCTTCTCAAAACCCATCTCCCAGTGGTCCACCAAGCCCATGTGTGAGAAAAAAACCCATGTAAAATTATGTCCAAAATTCGTCGCCGGAAAACTGGGATTATGGCCGGAAATCGGCCGGAAAATTCACCGGGAATCGGCTCAGGTGACCGGCAAAGTCCGCCCGGTCACCGGTCAACGGGTCAAATCGTCCAGGTCAACTCAGTCAGTGAGTCAACTCGGTCAGGCACCGAGTCAGAGTCTGAGTAGTCAGCTAAGTCAGGTTGAGTCAGTCACTGCCTTGGCTGAGTGAGCTGATTAGTCTTGGCTCAGGCCATTGCACGGGCAGCCTGCAATGTCCGCACTATCATTGTGCATCACTACCAGCCCTGATGGCTCTGCTTCATCCTTCAAGCTGCTGCAATTTCAGCTTCATTTCCATGACTCTCTTGCACTAGTCTGCGACACAGCCTCGACAGAGACAATCACAATACTGCCATCACAACACTACATCTCAGGCCATACCAACTTCACAGTTTAAGCTCCACCTTTGGTTACTCCACATTGCATAGCTGCCTTGCTTACACAATTGCAACTCCAGCAATAGTTTCTATTCACCACCAACACAGCCACTCTTCACCAGCACAAACCTCCATTTCCTTTGTGTCTCAGTTTAACCTTGCAGTAGCACAATAACTCTGCCAACACAGAGTCTCCTCAAAACCCTGTTTAACTCTTCCATCTACTTTGCTAAGGCACCTGCACCTACTTCCACTTCTGATACAGCTTCAAACACCAGCACAGGTCACATTTTTCTCTTATCTGTTAAGCCATTCTACAACAGCATCAGCTACCACCTGCAATTCAGTTCACTGCAATCAATCAAATCCACTTCAGCTTCAGTAGGTACCAGCAACAATAACAGCTGCAGCTTCATCTCTATCATAATCCCTTGGCAGCACACGCACTTCCTCGTTCACCGCAGCATCAGAACTCGACCATAACTCTTCCTGCAAGTCCTAACATTCATCTAAACAGTGCCATACACCATTTCATTCATTCCATGATAGACAACCAACATCCCTCGTCATCGCGGCAACATCAGCACAACCATCTCCTTGTACTGCTACAGAACATTCTCGGCTCAACCATTTCAGCTCTACAACAAGCACACCGTAGCTTCATTCTAGCCCTTCTCAAGTTCAATTCCATTGTCATCTCAGACCCATATCTTCAACAGCAGCAGAATCTCAATTATCCTCATTCTCCATCTCTATCTTATTTTGCAATTCAACACAAGCTCTCAGCAGCACCAGCATCTGAAGTCTCACCACTCATACAACCCCTCAAGCACAACTGCAGCAGCATTTTCACCATTTCCTTGCTGCTCAAATATCACCATTATTCTGGCCAAAAATACAACCAAATCAACTCCCAGACTCTAGCCATTTCTCCTCCCTGTTAACTTGAACACCTGAGCATAACAACTCCACCATACCTCATAACAATTTCATTCAGAAACACCATCTCAGCAAACTATACCACCATCTGAGCATCCAACTTTCCCTTGTTCTTCCATTGTCTACAGCATCATCGAGCCACAGACTAGCCATTCCATTTCTTGTCAATTGACAATCCCATGGCAAACCCTTGAAACACATAACCAGGCTATCGAATTTGACCTCAATCCATCACAATCTTCATCTCTGACTCAATCTCAGTAATCCAACACAAACCCTAGCTCTGATTCTATCCATCTGAGACAATCTATCGAACCCATATCTAATTCATCAATATCTTCTCATATTTCCAACACAACCATCTCAGATTCACTCATACACCAGCAGAACCGCATCTCCATTGTTCGCCTAGATCTGATTCATCTTCATCGGTAGCTCCATTTGTTCTCTACTATAAATTTCAGGGAGACTGTAATGAAGACTGACACCATCGTCTTCATCGAGTTATGAACATCAAATTTAACCCAAAACGAGCCCCTGAATTTCACCCTCTCGGTTCACTGACATCGCCAGTTGTCACCGTAGCAATTCCTTGTATTCTCCTCGATTGACAGACCCATCTCATCACCGAAACTCGATTTATCCATCTCAGCTCAAGAATGAGCTCCTAACCCTTATTCTTCATTCTCTTTCGTTTCTCTCTGGATAACATGGTGCCGCCCTAATTTACTTTATCCTCTCTGAATTTCAGACGAGAAGGATTGTAAGATGATTCTCAATTAGGGCCATGTAAGAGCCAAAACTACTATCGGCACCATTTGATTGGATAAGGGCTATGCAACTATCATTTAACCTGTCAGTTTCGTAGAACTGACTGTCTATTCGATCTCTTTCTCAGCTTTCAGTGAACTGACAGTTCATTCTTCGCCTCCTTCTCGCGCATCTTAGCCCGCTCCAATTATAACTCGCATGTGAACTGGCCTCTTTGCCTTTTACGCTCCCAATAGCATGTGAAATGACAATTACGCCTTTTTGACTCAATTTGACTGATTTCCACTTCTTTTCCTCCGTGCGACTCCAAAATACCTAATAACTCAAAAACATGCGTAAAGTACATAATTCACACGAAAAATAGCAAAGAAAGCGTAACTACTAGATAGTAAATTAGGTGTATTTTACACCTATCAATATGTAATCGGAAACTATCACAAGAAAAATTATAAAATTTTTATTCATAAATAATTGATAGTTTTATTCAAAATAGACCTTATACAATAATCAAAAACTGATGTCTATTTTCCTTCTTGAGATTTTAAGAAGTAGAGCACTCCTTGTCTTCAAGTTATTTTTGACAACCTTTTTTTATTTCTGATTCTTGGTTATCTTCACCCTTCCAAAAATCTGACTCAGTGTTTAGAATACCTTTAAGAGTTTCTGGATCTTTTCGAGCAGCAAAGGCTAACTGTTTCTGAATACAGTCAATTTGTCTACCAAGAGTTTTAAGATGGACCAGAAGAGTCTTGTTGTTAGGAACCTGTGAATTTCTTTCAACGATTTGATTTCTGGTTTGACCTCCAATCATTTGACTTGTAGTCTTTTTAGAGACAGCATTAGTGCTTCTCATGTCATCAAAGTCATCTCACATGATAAATTCACAGATTTTGGTAATTATACATGGAAAACCGAGATGCCTCTTGATTCCTGGGGATGAAATAGAATCTGATATCTTGATCATTTGACTGATAATGATTCCATATAGATCGATTTGAGAATCTTCTTTCAACAGAAAGCAGACAAGTTCTACAAAATCCTTATTCTAAACTGACTTATCTCTTGTACTTGCAAATAGAGTTATTATAGCAAGTTTTCCGAAAACCCTTAAATAAAAAGGTATATCTTTGCTGGGTAACCTACCATCTTCCCAGTCAATCATTTTTCCAATGAGACATGTTGAAATGGTATCATGTTCAATTTCAACTCCGTAATCAGGTGATTACATTCCACATTGTACTTGATGATGTTTGAAATCGTCTTACGATCAACATTGTAAAGTCCACAACCAATAAGAGTAACAAAGGTAAGTTTTTTATGATCAATATTGTGAATATTAGCATAGAAAATTCTTACCAAATCAGGTAAATATTTCTCAAAATTAAAAAGCTTTCGCAAGTTTCGATCTTGAACAAACTTCACGTAATCCTTATCTTGGACTTCTGGACCAAATCTCTTTTCAGCAGTAAACTCTATCCTCTTGAGAGTTTTGTATTTCTCAAAACATGATTTATCAACAAAAGAGGTGAGTTCATGTTCATCTTCTATTTTGTAAGGAAATCTGATCCTTTCAATCTCATCGTATCTGATACGATCATCAGAAGATTTATTATTTCTTGATTTCCTTTTTCTCATACTTTCAAAAGTCAGTGGAATATGAAAAACCCTAGTTTCGGTTCCGGAAAATTTCTCCTAGGATGTTTGTAAGAACAACACAAAATAATCTTGTTTTATAGGGAGTGAAGATAACAAGTTCCGGAAATAACTAGTTATAGGAAATCCTTCCAAAATCGGAAACCTTGATTTATGTGGAAACAAATCCGATTTTGCAACTAGGTCTTTCTTTTGGAAAACCGATTTTTCTTGGACCGGATCTATATAATGGATCAATTCTATATTTATGTACAAGTGTTTGTTAAATCTATAATTATCACAAGATAATTTTTGAAATTCATTCAAGAATTTTCCAATAGAGTTTACAATAACATACTTGATCATAACAAGATATTTATAAGAAATATCTTTATAATCATAAATCTTGTAATACCTCAAAAGATCACTTGCTTCATTAAAACAATTGTGGGGTGTATGAAGAAATCCATTGTTAATAGAATTATTAACCGAAAAATCATTCTTTGTAAAATCACAAAGATTCCAAAATCGCATCCTAATCAGCGATACATTGACAGTCTTAGATATGAAAATGTACACATATATATTTGGGTAACCAATCCAAAATATACTCAAGATCCCAGATTTTTCAAGAATAATATAGTCATGGTTTATACATAGAAAAATCTTATATGGAATTTTGTTCATTTTCAAGATAGAACATGTCACATAGAGTATTGTATCATTGTTACTAACCTTGTTAGTTTTCAACACCATGAGATACAATTCTATGATAATCAAGGGATTATGTAAGTCATCCAAGACATACACAGACTTAATCCCAATTGCTAACAAATTTAGGAACAAGAGTATCATATACTTCATTCATGTCTTCCACCACGAGTCTTTGAAGTAGTCAAATCCTGCTACTACGTTAACTAAATCATCCATCAGATTCAATTCTTATAGGTTGGATCGCAACAAACACAGATTGTCAGATCTTTTCGTGTTTGCCTGCTCTGATACCAATTGAAAAGACGAGGGTACCCAAATACACCACAGTCTTTAATTTATCCACCTATAAGTCCTCTACCGAAAGTGTTTGTCTATGGACAGAGTCGAGATAATACAACAAATCGGTTCATACTTCATGTGATCATCTATGTATACAAGATCGAGACAATACGACAACAAGATAACTTGTGTGATTGACTATGGATAAAAGATCGAGACAATGCAGCAACGAAGTATAATACTTGATAATAGGTTCGATCTTACCCAAATTCTATAGGATCACTATCAAGTATATGCAGAGTTAACATTTGTGTAATTTACTTTAAATTATAATAACAACAATTATAATTGCGAAAAGGTAAAGTAAATGACTGTTTACGGGTGAAAACTATTCCTGCCGGATTTAGTAATTTGGGGTGTGTAGATGAGGAATGAATCTAAACCCTAAACAAATGCACTGCGCGGTGAGTGCTTGTAGATTCGGAAATCAATCTGTGTAAGTCCGGCCTAAACCAAGAAATGACCGTTCCAGACTTGTTTCGGTCACAAAGTGAAGGAGATGGGGTTGACCTTAGGGAGGGAAGCGAAGAAGGTGTTGAGATTGTGAAGATGTAGGCTTGTTTATGACTTGTACCGTAAAGGTGAGCAGGCTTACGATTGATGCAAGCAGGCTCTGGGTGTTTGAATACGTTTTGTATTAACACTTGATTTGCCTCGTTTGGACTTGTGTTGTTTTTCTCCTGTGTTGAAAATATGGAGGAAAACCTATTTATACAAGTCATTTGAGCCTTATTCAGGTCTCTCGTGGGAAGTGGAGGAAGTGGAGTGATGGAGTAGTGGAGGTGTGTGTTGGTGTTGCACGACCAGTCTTGCCCACTTCTCCTGTCATCTCTAACCGTCCATGACTTCCTAACACGTTCTTGTGATGGCGCGTTGCTTGTTGTAAACCGCCGAGACCAATACCCCGGTATGTATCCCCCGTTTGTGACATGATTGATGTATGGAATGTGTGGATCGTGGGACCCACAAAAGGTAGCATGTAATGCTAAATTGAATAACTGCGTTATTCGGGAAGTTGATACTTGTGAAGTATCATGTGTATTTTATGCGTCTCGCATCATGGTGTGGTAAAGAGACGGGTGGTGATCACCATGACGCCTCATTGACCAATTAACTCCTGACCAGGGTTGTATAACCAAGCCGGTGAAGCTGGATGGACGAGATGATCTTTGAGACACTCATCTGCGACCGTTGATGGAATCAGGGTTTTGAAGAGGTGCGCAGGCATCACTCTACAGCTTGGTCGAAACCAAGCATGGGAAGGGTTTTGGAAAGGACCGGCCGGGCATGCGTGTAAACAAACATCTTTGGTATACACGTCCGTACCTCTCTGTCCCATAAAGGCGCGATCTAGGCCACTCGATTCGACCAAGCAAAGAGGAGTGGTTGAGATCGGTTTGCGGCGAGAAATCCATTGCCGCGAAGGAATTGGAAACCGCGTGACATGCCTAGTTTGGACGCAGCGTTCCAAGACGACCAATCTTGGTCGGTCTTGGTCGATCGATCTGGCGTGTAGGTGGTATTCGGAGTTCACGCCATACCGACTATCCCATGAAAACGTGATCCAAGCCACTCAAATCGTCCGGTGAAGTTGAGTGGTCGAGATCGGGTTTGCAATTTGGGAAGTGTAACCACGCAAGTTTGGGACGCGCGTTTTGGGATGGCCGGGCATGATATGCATTGGCCGATCAAGTGAGGGGATAGACGGGCCCACGGTGGTCATGCTTTGGTATGACCGGACTCCGCATAATCTAACTGGGACCCTCCATTCGTGCCGGAGAAGATGGACGCTCGTGATGCTCGAAACCCTAATTTTGGCTCTCACGGCCGTGTAACCATGCTCCATTTGGGCGCACAAATTGGGACGACCAACCATGGTTGGTCCTGACCGATTGGTCAGGTATGTAGGCGGGCCCACGGTGATTGTATTGACATGCTCTGGGCCCTTTGAATCTACATCTACGCCCTCCATCTATACTCGCGAATATGGATGGTTGAGACTATTTTTGCGACACATGTAATATGCCGCAAACCCTAATTTAGGGTTTTCCAGTCCATACGCTCCGGTTTGGACGTTTTAGCAAGCTATGCCAATATTTTGGGAGGCCGACCATGCGGGGTACGCGTTGGTTGGCGGTGAATATTCCATACCCGCTTGGGGGTTATGGAATTGATCCGGGGCCATCCAATCACGT
>JAJJWW010019119.1:0-98565 GCA_023531295.1 Papaver armeniacum
ACAATCAGTGAGCACGTGTGTTGCACGTCGACGATGCTATTTTTCTACTTTCCAAATAATTTGGTGGTAATTCGACACCATATTTTTTTATTTGAAAATTAGTCGTTGTTTGTACTTAAGAATCAGTCATTTTTTGTTTTGTTTTTTTCTTGTAAATTTTTTCAATTTTTTCTAAGTTATGTTTAACTTTTAAGGGGAAAAAAAAGATTTGGAGACATATAAAAAAATTGAAAAACAAAAATTTGATATCATTATTTGTGCTCATTGCGTAGCTAATTTAAAGGGCTTTCCAAAAATACGACATGTAGTTTAAAAGATATGAGATTTTTAAATATATAAAAAGTGCATTTACTTTTATGTCCCTGTAAACATTCTTTATACCACTTCTTTAAAATCTAACGGCTGATAACAAAGAGGAAGTCTAATGATCTAACGGACAATAGAAATAGTTCGGACGGAATTCTATTTGTGAAATCTAACGGTGGAATTTAAAGTTTGGAGATCCAACGGTTATATTTACTTAAGTTTTGCAATCCCTTGTTGCTATTAAAAGGGGGAGATAGACTATTTACTTTCACAAGTGATCGTGACAGAGCATGTAATAATCATATCAATCTTGTATCAATTGTTTATTATAAATTCTGAGCTTTCCAGATTCTGGTATTAGATAAAGATGGGTGCTTGTTTAAGTAAGAACAATATAATCTGTATTCACTGATAAAATAAATCACAGAGTGTATAATTTCCATACACCAAAGGTGCGTAAATGGATAATGGCTAGGGTTGAGGAATTTCTGATACCTCATATCATCACTACCTTTGCTTCTTGATACTTTTGAATTTGCGGGTCCCTAAATCAGTTAGTTTAAGTATAGCGAAACCCGAAGTGAAGATCTTCTTTCAAGACTAGTTAGTGGCTGAATTACTGGGTTTTTTATTCCTCTCCTCACCTCCATAAGCACCAATGAATCAACGTCCACCTCCTACCACATCCAATCCGAGCTTGCCCACTCCAACAGCTCAACTGCAACATACCTTGCTTCACTCTATAAACTCTGAAAAGCTTCATGGATTCCCGCAAAACTCTCCATGAGTGTATCCCATCAATGACTCGAGCTCCTTAAAAGACAATCAAAAGAAGAACAATAGAAACCTTTACGAGGATTCTCAGAAGACCTTCTTCTCTTCTACATAAACATCTGCTTCGAGCAACTCAGAAAACCTTTTCTACAAAGAAAAAGAAACAAATCATAGCTTTACATCCCAAAACTCAACAACTCATCATTTGAGAAAAGATAACAACCTTTCGAATAACCAGATCCACCAAAAAGATTCAGAAAAAAAGCCATCTTTACCAAAGAAACCAAAAGATCTCCATATCCCTATTTTCCAGCTAACGGATAGGATGCAGAACCTGATGCAGTCCCACAACGAACATAGTCTGGCACTAAAAGTGGTTGGAGGGTGTGCGGATTTTCCGACGTTCAAAAGAGCTTGGAGTAATAGGATTTTCCCGATTCAGATCCACCATATTGAGACTAATGCAACGTTCCAGGTAATACAATTGTCTCTGAAGCACAAAACTGATAACGAGTTTATACTTGCAAACCAACCTTGGATAACAGGGCCACATGTAATACTTTGTGAGGATTGGAATTTTTTTGTACAACACCCCCTTAATTGTTTCAAATTTGCTCCATTTTGGCTACAAGTGCTTAACTTACCTAGACTCTTCAATGATGAAGAGGCAATTAGAGACATCTTTGAATGTTCAGGAACTGGAACTGTGCTACAAATTGATTTACAGAGTTCTCTACCGAGAGCTTTAGTCATGATGGATCTAGACAAACCCTTCATGCCGGGTGTGATGTTAAGTATCGTTAAGGGGGTCTGGGTGTAGTTTGCTTATGAAGGGATACCGGTGTTATGCTTTGTCTGTGGTTTCCGGGTCATGTCTTTAGGGATTGTCACAACTCCAATGGATTAAACCAACTTTTGCAACATATGAAGTTCTCGGACTTTCCATACTCAAAACTTAGTGCAAAAATGAAGGCTTCAACTTCAAGAGGAACAAGATCCAATCGCATGCGGGGAATACCGTACTACTCGGATACTAATGGGAGAATCATCTGCAACAAGAGCGGAGAAGACAAAGGAAAAAGTTTGGATGTTCATCAGGATGCTGAAAAAACACAACAAGGCAATATTGAGGCGAGCCAAGCAGTTCCGAAGGAGATGACTCTAGAAACTAGGGTATTCGAGCCGGCAAAATCACACAACTCGGTTCCATTCCCAGAACAGTTATCGGAAGAAATGACTCGCCGAGGGCTTGCATGGAATCCGGTAAACCAACACAAGAGAACTGACACATCTACTGCCACAAGCCAGACATCTAAGCCTCCACAAGGTAGCAATAAAGACGGTGCCCATGCAAATTCTTCTGCAAAAGCACCAGAGGAGATAAAGAATGTCGGGACAAGTACCAAGGAGAAGGACCCATGGATGGAAAAGTCAGCCCAACCTGCCACGTCTAACTTCCCTGCCACATCATCCTTGCCCACTGCGTCAGCCCAACATGCCACGTCGGAAGAGCCTGCCACGTCATTCCAGCCAGCCACGCTAGGAAGCAATGCAAGGTTTGCCACGTTGGCCCTGCCAGCTGAACTGCACCCGACCACAGCCTCACATAGGAAGAATACCCAGCACCAGGCCCACCCTCCGGTCAAGGAAAACCCATCCACAGAGGAAAAGGAATAGCAACTTCAGAAGAAGCCCAGACCGCTGAATCTGGATCGGTGGATCAGATATTACACCCACATCCAGAAGCTTCTCCCCAACCTAAATCAAAACCTGGTATCAAAAGAATGTTAACTTTCTTTACCCCTGAATATACTAAAGTTCTTTTGAATGAAGTACAAAACAAGGGCATGCAAGTGAAATTGTTCGTTCACATGGAGAAAGGCAAGCCGGAGGTCACAGTTACAACCTCTCCTGCACCAGTCTTGAAAACCTACAAGAAAAGGACGATTCGAACACCGACAAGACTACCAGAACATTTGATGCTACCCAACACTCCTGAATTTGCGGCTCAACCACCACCAACCAAAGTACGCAAATTTTCCTCCATTGCACAGTTGGAACTGCAACAACGAAACCAAAACCACCGGCTTTTGAAATACCAACTGAGAGACAAAGAAAACCAAGGAGTGCACGGAACATCTTTCAACAGGCAAGGAACGTAACTGCTGCTGATCAAACACCACTCCCCAAGGATAACTCACAGGTGGAGCGCGAAGAAAGGAAAAGGCAACAATTTTAGTTCAACCTCAGTCAACCCATCTTGGAGATTATCCTTGGACGCAAGGACTATCGCCGGCGTAAGAAATAATTGCGCGTGGTGTTGGTCTGAACTAACACATGCTTAGGCCATGAGTTACCTAGCTTGGAACTGCCAAGGCATTCATAATGCCTTGACGGTTTCTAAATTACGTTATTACACACGTAAATTTAGACCTTCTTTACCGTTCTTGTCTCGAAACTTTAGCGATCGTGTCTCACATGACCTTTTGTGTACCTCGTTGGGTTTTTTTGGTTCTTTCTCTATTCCTTGTGTAGGACATAAAGGTGGCCTCACGATGTGGACATCCCACCTAATGTCCCAGTGTTAGTTGCTAATCGTAACGTTATCCATGCCTACATCACTCCAACTCCGACCTCAGCCTCGCAAGCACCTTGGATGTTCACCGGCGTCTATGGACCTCCACAACCTACTCCGAGAAATGCAATGTGGAAAAAATTTGACAACCTGATCACTCCACCAACCATCCCCGGCTCCTTATGGGATATTTCAACGAAATTATTTATCAACAAGAAAAGAAAGGAGGGAGGCCTCGTTACTAATGGTCGTGCCGAATGTTCAATAATTTCATAAACTCACATGGGCTTATTGATCTAGGATTTCAGGGAGACACGTTTACCTGGACCAACAATCAAACGGATGTCAACTTCATCATGGAGAGATTAGACAGAGGCCTTGCAACACAACATTGGCTAGATATACACCCACAATCGCTGATGCGATATTTACCTAGAATAGATCGATCATGCTCCACTTCTACTAAATGAAAAAGCATTTGCAAGTGGCCATTCGAAAAATTTCCGAATTGAGCACTTGTGGTTTCTCCATCCACAAATGAAAGATGTTGTGATCACACTGGCAACAACATTTTTTGGCTCGAGGAGACAAACCTCGGTGGGACGTGGTTACTTACCGAATGAAAGAAACGACCATAGCTTTACAACAATGGCACAAGCAAACTTTTGTCTACCTACCAGACCTCCTCAAAGAAGCGGAATTTCAAATACAATTAGCTCAATCAAAATGTGCAACATCAATAGGCAGTGAACTAATGTTTTGGTTACAACAAGAAAAGGAGACTAGAAATTCACACCTACTGCTCTTGCACTGTCATGATGAATATTGGAAACAGAGAGCCAGAATTGATTGGTTGAACAATGGTGACCTCAATACCAGATTCTTCCATACAAAGGCTACAATAAACAACAGAATCAACCATATTCACCAGCTCCAGGATTCAAACCAAAGATGGGTGCACAACCAAAGACAAATAGTTACAATGATGATACAAAGACTACAAACAACAATACATAGCAGAACCAACAACAATAAACATGGAACTATTTGCCAATGTGACACCAAGAATCTCTCAGTTTCACTGTGCACAGCTGATGAAGCCTCCAACCAATGAGGAAATACACAAAGCACTCCAGTATTGGATCGTAAAAGCTCTGGGCGAGATGGATTTACAAGTAGGTTTTTCAAGAAATTTTGGGACATAACCAATACTCAAATTATAGATCTAGTGACCAATTTTTTTGAAAAGGTGGAACTTGAAAACCCGCCGAACCACACAAATATTACGCTCATACCAAAATCGACAATCCAAATTAGGTGAATGATTATAGACCCATTTGCTTATGCAATGTGGTATATAAGATTATTTCCAAACTTTTGGTAGATAGGTTGAGACCAATCCTACAATTCATGATCAGTCCATATCAGAGTGCTTTTGTACCTAATAGAGCAATTCATGATAACATAGCCATTGCCACTGAGTTATTTCATCATATCCGTTCCACACCACCAACAAAAAACCCGAAAATTGCCATGAAATTAGATATCAAGAAAGCATATGACAGCCTAGATTGGGGATTTATCAGAAAACACTTTGCTCTTTGGGTTTCCCAAACTAAGTTTGTGGAATATATCATGCTCGTATAACTTCGAACGTATGCTATCAACATCAATGGAACTCCACAAGGCCACATCAAGCCAACAAGATGACTCAGGCAGGGACACCCTTGTCTCCTTATATATATCTTCATCATATGTCTTTGAAATTCTCTCCACCAACTTGGCAATCTTGGAAATGAAGGTAAATTGAAAGGTTTAAGCATTTCACGAACAGCCCGCCAATTCTTCACTTGATGTGTGCGGATGACTTGCTTATCACCTGTCACGGCAAACATGGAAACTTGTGACAACTTGAACAAAATTTTGCACATCTACTCCACTTCGGCGGGACATGCAATAAACTTACAGTAAATCGGTAACCATACATCACCCGAACACATCTCCGGGGTTCAACTTTGGTCGACCAGGATGTTCAACATACCAACAACTCGCGAACCCGCCTAAATACTTAGGTGTGGAGTTCAAGATTGGAAGAAACTCATCACCAATTTTTGCTCAACTCCTCCAAAGATTGGAAAGGAAAGCCAAAGGGTGGATGGCAAAATGCCTCAACCAAAGGGAATATGTCTACTCATAAACTCAAGTCTGATTCCTACAACTAACCACATTATGCTGGAGACCCAGCTACTACCAGCCCATGTTCATCAAAAAATAGACAAGATTGCCAGGATTTTCTTTTTGGGGACATGATAAAGCAACCAAAAAGCGCATATGGTAGGCAAAGAGAAGCTACACTTGCCAATAAAACAAGGAGGACCTGGGAATCGAAATGCAAGGATACACAATTTTGCACTGCTAGGAAAACGGGTTTGGCAAATACACGACAAACCAAACACAATATGCAATACAATATACAGAACCAAATACATGGGCCCAGACTCGATCCTGAGAAGAATTCCGGCTCCAACAAAGAAGAGCTGTGCCCCGCATGGAAAAATATAACCAAAATTTCTCGCCTTGTATAGGAAAATTATGAGATTGATTGGAGACGGAAAATCTACCACTCTCAAGGACAAGTGGATACCCATGCATGCACATTTGACAAGCTTAGGAAATTTGGACAATAATTTAGTAAGTTCTCTAATGGTGCCACGCTCTTTCAATTGGAACACTGAATTGGTGGAGCAGATTTTCCCACAACCATTAGCAGTGCGATTCGAGCCATTCATATTCCAAACCCTGCTTCTCCCGATAAACCAATTTGGCCTCATGCCAAAAAGGGGCAGTACACGGTTAAAAGTGTTTATGAGATGCTTATGCAAACTCCAACCCCAACAACCAACCTAAACCAACAGATGAATACAACCAACATGGAAAAAAGATACAAACTCCGTGGAAGCTTAACGCCCAAAAAATCGACTTTTCCTCCGGGAAAGTCAGCCACGATGGACTTCCGACGTTCGATGCTCGAACTATAGACACATAACCTCTACAAACATGTGTCCTATATATAACCAAAGAATCGTAAATGGTACAACACTGTCTTTTTGATTGCTCACGAGCGAAGGTGACTTGGGAGATGATGTGTCGACATGTTAATAGTAATGAAAACCACCATAATGTTTATAACCGCATAGCTCTACCACCTCATCCACTACCAACGTGCATTGCTCGGCAACAACATCACATCAGAATACCATCGGGAATTCAACGAGTCGGACCAAACACAACACCCACCAACATGCTACAACCACCATTAGACTTTGAGTCTTTTTGGAAATGCACACTCGGAAGGAGGATTTCACAACGGCCCGTTATACGATGTGGAATATCGGCTAGCCGAAACGCCAAAGTTTACAACAACATCATACAAACACCGAAGCAAACGTTCCATATTGCCATACTTCTTAGCCAAGAATACGGATGGGCGATTCAACATAATATTTGCTCTAGGAATACTGCCCAACAGCAACAGAGGAGGAATCCGATAACAATATGGATTCAATGGAAGGCTCCGCAACACCAATGGCTGAAAAAATACGATGGAGCAAGCAAATTGAACGCTCAAGGGGAACAGGAGACACTGGAGCCGGATGGATTTGCAAAACGATCAGTCTTGTGATTACCATGGCGACACCTATTGGAAAAACCACAGGAATCGTAACGGAAACTTGGGCACTAATCCTAGCTATAAGGATGGCAACTAACAAAGAATGAAACAAAATACATTTCAAACGGACTCAAAAGCATTGTTAAGTCTCGGTTTCAAAGACCACTCTAAGGCACCATGGCTCATTCAAAATATGCTACCAGAAATACAACAACATCTCCGTTTGACAGGCATATAGGCTAACACACATATATAGGGAAGCGAACCAAGCGGCGGATGGACTTGCGAGACTTTGTGGCAAAAGCGCTTCGACTCACATCTGGGATCACGGACATCCCGATTTCCTTAATGTAATTTTTATGAATGACTCTTTGGGGACTCGTTACCCAAGAGAAGTTACTGCTTCTTAATAAATAAAACTTCTTCTTTTCAAAATAAAAATAAAAATTGTTTATTATGTTAGTGATCGTTGTCGTATGCATCAAATATAATTTCACTTTCCTAAAGTATATGATAAGAAAGAGTTCGTATCCACGAGAGAGGTGATTGTAGTTATTTCGTAATCAATTTCTTAAAGTAACCAATTGGGGGATTTCTTATTTCTATTTAAGCAATAAAAACAAATTAAAAGCAAAGTAAATTGTAGAAAGTAATCAATGGAGAGAGATATTGGTCAAGGAATTCATCTTCAATCTTAGACATGTGCTTGCGTATATGATTAGAATTACGATTTAATCTCTTGTGTTATCAAAAGCCTAGAGAATCGAGAGAGCAAGATAATCTATTAATTTCCTAAGTTCATCAACACACACATTAGAGCTGCGTATGTGAATTCTACCTAAAGAATAACCTAACGCCTTGCGCTAATCAAGTTCAATTCCTAGGAGCATTAAGTTTCAGAAATAGGCTAATCAATGCAATTATCATGCGTTGCACATAACAATTCGGACAATGGTCAAACTCTACATATGATTACGAGTGTATCACTATAAACCGTAAACATATCATGCTACTTGTATTCAAGGTTATCGCTTGATGAAATCCCTAAAATAGCTATGGACTAAGATGCAAGTTTAATTAATTGGCCACTTAACTAATCAAACATCATAATCCTATTACAATACTTCAATCATGTGATCATAAAAACAGTAGAGAATTGAACGATAATCAAGAGAGAAAACTAATACATAAAGCAAACACAAGTTTTAGAAATCGGACTACATCCTTAACCAATAATAGAGAATTTAGCTACTCATAGCTATGGAGTTCATCACCAAAAATATCAATGGAATAGAGAAGAAGATGAACAAAAGCAAACCCTAGTTGTGTAAACAAAAGTGGCTCTCCAAAGTTCCAAGAATAAGATATCTTATAAGTTGTAGAAGACCTTCCCTTTATAGCTTTTCTCCAACTTCTAAAATTAGGTCTAGTCTTCAAAGTCCATTAGATGAAAATCCACCAAGCCCAAAAGAGAGAGAAACCCATGTAGAAAATATGACCCAAAAGTTGTCGCCGGAAATCTGGTATTGTGGCCGGAAGTTGGTAGGAAACGTCGCCGGAAGCTCTGTTCAGTGGCAAAGTCCGCCCGGCCACCGGTCAACGGGTCGGATCGGGTCAACGAGTCGGCTCGGCGGGGTCAACTCGGTCAGCACCGAGTCAAGGAGAGTCAGGGTGAGTCAACAAGTGAGTCGAGGATCCGTGTCGGACCCGAGTCACCAGGTCCGGGAGTCAGCCTAACTCGGCACGACTCAAAGGCCGATCCAGACAGCCAAATCTCACCGCACTATCATTGTGCTTCAAGTCTCGCATTTCGGCCTTGATGGCTATACCTTCCTGCAACTTCATTTCTTCAGACTTACACATCCACACTCTTTCCCGCCATTGTGTCGGTTCCATTACCACCCGGTTTTAATTTACGACTTCCCACGGCTCCAATTTGCGATTCATAACGACATCGGATCCTTGCCCATCCCACCAACCTCTTCTCGTACCAACATTTACAGACCATCTATATTTCATTCATTGCAACACAGGATCATCATTCTAACCATCCTGCAATGAGCCTTTGCACAACCACCTCCCTGTAATTCAACATCAACTCCAATTTCACAACTCAAGCCACACAGATGATGGAATTTGAGGTGAGTCTGCAATAAGTAATAGAGTTTAACCTCCAACTCACCACTAGAACCATTAACCCATCCCCATTTGGTACTCAATTCATAGCACAATCATCAAATCCACCACCAGAGCCTCATCCACAAGCACCATTTGTTCCTCACCGATAGAATCATTCGCCACATTTTTGTAATTCCTAGGTCTAACTTCGCACTCCATCTCGTTGCAGCTCATCCACATTAGCAGCAGCTCTTACATCTCCCCGACCCGATTCCCCTCGCATTTGAGCTAACACCACCGCAACCATAGCACCACTGACCTCTCAAACCCTCCTTGAACTACACCTACTACCGGCTCCAACACGACTCAAGACCTCCGTTCACCACCATCAATACCTAGACCACCTTCAATCCTAGACACCTCAGTCAACTCGCTGCCATCAGCCGCAACACTTCACTCGCAACGAAACCACCACAAATAGGAACCATTGTAATCAACACCCGCAAAACCACCGAACCTTCGCTCACTTCGTGCCAAAACCACCTCCGAACTCGCAACAAAAACTCGAGTTCTCCTCATCCTCTGACTCAAATTCCCTCACAACCATTTGATCCTCCCTCCATTGAGACAACAGCCACAGAACTCCATTGAGACAGCTCCACTCATTTCATGTCCGAGCAACACCACTTTCTCACCCATTCACCAACAGATCCAACTTCTACAGCCTTTATGATTCCACAATGAAACCCATCTCGAACCACGCATCGATCGAGAGAAACCCATTCCGAGATATCGAATCTCATCTCACCGATTCAACAGACCACAAAAATCCTCTTCTTCATCCGAGATTCATCATCTTCTTCTGTTGCAAACCCTAATTCCAACATCAATTTCTTCTTCATATCCTCTCAATCAGAACTTCATCTCGACACCCCTTGAGAATCCTCACAGATTAACTTGAATACCCATCAATCTGAGTCTTCACAGCTCAAAATCATCCATCGATCCATCTTAGTCACACAGCCACAAACCCCTGATTTCCTCAATATCAGTGGCTCGGTCCTTGATTTCTCATGTTGAATCAAACCCTCACCATCTTCCATCTCGATCTTATCACTCCTCTCGATCTCTCTTCAGCAACTTCCCTCTCTGAGACGCCATACCTGGTTTCGGGTGGAGAACTAATAATTGAGAAATGAATTTTTCTCAATTTTTAGTCAGTGTAAGAAGGGCCATTAGCTTTAAGCGCCCAGAAATGGATAAGGGCCACCTCCTCTTTTGTGTAAGAGTGAATATTGTTAAAGACACCCCATTCTTTGGAGATAAGGGGTAACCAAAAATGACTATAAGCACCCACTCATTATTAAGGGCCACCAAGGTTCTTTGCTCCATGCTTCTCTAGACTAAGCTGCGGTGTTTGTCTCCTATTGATGGCTAGGCTCGGCTCTCAATAACAATGCACGTGAACCGGCCTTTGTGCTCCTTTTTTCTCCAAATGGATAATTTCTTCTTCTTTTGTTCTCGGTGACTCCAGAGTACCTAATAACTCAAAACCACACGTAAAGTGCATAATTCACCAGAAAAATAGAAAAGAAAGCGTAACTACTAGATAGTAAATACGGGGTATTCTACACCTATCGATTCCCCCACACTTAGACTTTGCTAGTCCTCGAGCAAATCAAACAAAACAATGAAATACAACAACTCCGTGTCGTCGAGGCTACGGTCACTTTTAGCATAAATAACAAGCCTTTAAACCCCTAGGTGTCCCTAGTGGACGAGTTATAGTCTCGTGAGGGTTTACTAGAGATATACCCACAAAACCTATATTTCCAACTTACTAGTTCTCCGTAAGAATAGCATCCAACGCGCTAAGGAGACATAGAGATTCTCGCACACTAGTCATAAGAAGTTAGACACATAAATGAACACAATCTCATTCTTAAAAGTTGAGAGAGAAATAACCATCCCTTCTCGACTAAAATTCGGGTTCGGAGTGATCGAAAGTCTCGACTCGCCTCACAAGAAAGGGTTTTATGATATTGCGCTCAATAATAAATGACTCTTTATGGGTCACACATGTGTCCAGGTAGGAATGAAGAGAGAATCCTGCGACACGTTGAATGGTAGGAAGGCAAAACCCTCCGAAAAAACCCATTTTTCTGACGATCTCTTCGAAAGGAAATCAACCATTTAACGAAGGTGGAAATATGGTTACTTACCTCGTTATCCGTTCGGCGTGCAGCTAGCACCACTCTCACAGCATCCGTAGAAACGTCTTCGGTCTTCTAACGGTGTCTTCAACTTCGTCTTCGGTCTTCAACTCTTGATGATAACTCTCGAACTTCGTAGAATCTTGACAATATGATTCTTTCCTCAAATTCCTTGTCGCTTGAAACTTCATTATAGATATTCCTTCTTTCCATAGGGTTTATTGAAAGAATACAAAAATAAAAACAAACTATACAAACCAATTTTTTTTTTTTTTTTTTTTTTTTTGAGACAAGAGAAAACAAAATACAAAATAAAATAAAATACAAAGGCCATGGTGTAAGTACTTTACCACTTGATTCTTCACAACTTATATGTCTTGAAATCATAGACTTCTCGAATTCTCATCCTTAATAATTTCCACTCTTGTACAATAGTCTTCAACTTATAAAAATTCTCGCTCCCCTGTTTTGTTGCTTTACTCAAATCTAAAATCTGCTCAATTCTGCATCGTTATTTGTAAACCTTGAACGTCTTCAACTTTCCTTCGAATTTGTGATGCTCCTCTTGTTGATAATGATGGTGTTTCTATGGACCTGTTGATGTAGAGAGAGATAAGGTGGATGGTGCTAACTGCGAACAAGATTACAAGTGGTATGTAAGTTAGCAATTCGATGTCACCAACATGGTTGATAAAAATAGCACTCAAGAGATCAAAATAGTGCTTCTATGGTGGGAAGTTGGACATATCACCATTCCGCCTGAATTTACGTACGGTGACACACACTCTAAAAGTACAAATTTAGACAGTACAAAGAATTGAAGGTTGGTGCCTCACATTATGTAACTTGGGTAGTCTCCACTATAGGGGATCACTTGTTCTAATACCGAATTCAGTCTCGCACCTTATTTTCCACTAGCATGGTTAAATCCAACTTTAACTCTCATACAATTAAGAAACCCGATCATGTTCTCTGTCATCTCTAAGTTCAAGTCACTAATATGAGATTCTCGATGTAATCTTAGCGACATGTATACTATGTGACTCTAAACTAACCATAAGTTGGAGTTTTCTTATTCACTAGTTCACAAAAAAAAAATTGAAAAATTGCAAAAATTTACAACGCAAACCACTCCCCCACACTTAAACTTTACATTGTCCTCAATGTAATTGAATCGTCCAAAGTAAGTCAAGGTGGGAAATTCGAACAAGAAATCAGAAAAATAAAAATAAAAACAAAACAAGAAAAACTAAAAACAAGAAAAGAAATAAATACAAGACAAGAAATACTCATCCTTTGGGTTGCCTCCCAATTAGCGCTTGGTTTAAAGTCGTCAGCCCGACTATCTCCTTGCTTTCTATGACTCCTCCAGAGGAGCACATCCACAAAGTTAACTCCTTCCACCACTTCGGAAATGAAATTCTCATAATATGGTTTCAACCGGTGCCCATTAACTTTAAGTTCTTTCCCGTAGCTATGCTACGAATTCCCACCGCACCATGAGAAAACACATTAGTAACAATAAAAGGTCCGATCCATCGTGACCTTAATTTACCCGGAAATAATTGCAAGCGAGAATTAAACAAAAGCACTTTCTGCCCAATGCAAAATTGTTTCCTAGAAATCATGTTATCATGGAATGCTTTCGTCTTTTCCTTGTAAATCCGTGAGCTTTCAAATGCATCATTACGAATCTCTCTAGCTCTTGAAGTTGTAACTTCCTTTGCTTTCCAAAGCACCATCCAACTCCATGTTGCATTGCTTAATAGCCCAAAACGCCTTATTCTCAATTTCCACGGGTAAGTGACAAGGTTTACCATAAACAAGCCTAAAAGGAGACATCCCAATAGGTGTTTTATATGCGGTTCTATACGTCCACAAAGCATCATTAAGTCGCATGCTCCAATCCTTCCTTGTTGGATTCACCGTCTTTTCTAGAATGGATTTCACCTCTCGGTTGGAAACTTCGGCTTGTCCATTTGTTTGCGGATGGTAGGGAGTTGCAATCCTATGCGACACATTGTACTTCTTTAACAAGCTTTGCAAGAACCTGTTTTTGAAGTGTGAACCTCCATCGCTAATTATCGCCCTTGGAATCCCAAACCTTGCAAATATATTAGCTTGCACAAAATCTGAAACAACTTTAGAATCATTAGTTGGGGTGGCTTTAGCTTCCACCCATTTCGAGACATAATCCACAGCAAGCAAGATATAATAATTCCCATTAGAATTGACAAAAGGGCCCATAAAATCAATTCCCCATACATCAAAAACCTCCATAAATTGAATAATAGTTTGCGGCATTTGATTTCGAGCACCTAGATTGCCTGGTTCTTTGGCACCTATCACATGTGATACAAAATGCATGTGCATCCTTAAACAAAGTTAACCAAAAGAAACCACATTCTAATACCTTGAGAGCGGTTCTCTTACTCCCAAAGTGTCCTCCACAAGCATATGAGTGGCAAAAGACAAGATAGAATTAAATTCAATTTCGGGAACACACCTACGTATTACTTGGTCACTACAATGTTTCCATAAGTATGGATCATCCCATATGTATTGGTTTCCTAACTTCTTAAGTTTGTCCCTCTCAAAGACGAGACAAGTTCTTTGGGATTTGTTTAGACACTAAGTAATTAACAATATCGGCGTACCATGGTTCTCCAAAGGCAATTGAGAATAGTTGCTCGTCCGGGAAACTCTCACGCAACGGAATAGTCTCCTTGTCCACAGCAAGTCAGCTCAAATGATCCGCAACGGTGTTCTCAATTCCTTTCTTGTCTTTGATTTCAATATCAAACTCTTGCAAGAGTAATATCCATCGTATGAGCCTCGGTTTCGCCTCTTTCTTTGTAAGCAAGTACCTAAGTCTTTGCATGATCGAAAAAGACAACAACTTTTGTACCAATTAGAAAAGAGCGAAACTTTTCTAAAGCAAAAACAATGGCTAATAACTCTTTTCAGTGGTTGTGTAGTTTTGTTGGGCCTCATTTAACGTTCTAGAAGCATAATAAATGGCATGAGGTATCTTCCCCACACGCTGCCCAAGCACCGCACCAACCGCATAATCACTTGCATCACACATGAGCTCAAAAGGCTTACTCCAATCCGGTGGTTTAATGATAGGGCTGAAATCAAAAGTTCTTTCAAACGATTGAATGCCGCCACACACTTCTCATCAAAGTTAAAAACCACATCTTTTTGCAATAGGTTACAAAGTGGTGATGCTATCTTGGAAAAGTCCTTGATGAATCTACGATAAAAACTTGCATGACCAAGAAAAGAGCGAATCTCCCTCACCGTAGTGGGAGGGGTTAGAGCACGAATAAGGTCTATCTTAGATTTATCGACTTCCAAGCCTTTAGAAGATATTATATGGCCTAAAACTATGCCATGAGTTACCATGAAATGGCACTTCTCCCAATTTAGCACAAGATTTGTTTCAACACATCGTTCAAGGATTAGATACAAATTGTTCAAGCAAAGGTCAAATGAATCACCAAAGACACTAAAGTCATCCATGAACACTTCGATTATGTTTTCAACATATTCCGAAAAGATACTTACCATACACCTTTGAAAGGTAGATGGAGCATTGCACAAGCCAAAAGGCATCCTTCTATAAGCAAAAGTACCGAAAGGACAAGTGAAAGTGGTTTTCTCTTGGTCCTCCTAAGTACTATCACAATCTGATTATAACCCGAATAGCCATCAAGAAAGCAATAATAAGAATGTCCAGCTAAACGTTCAAGCATTTGATCAATAAAAGGTAAAGGAAAGTGATCTTTTCTAGTGGTGGCATTCAATTTTCTATAATCAATACAAACCCTCCAACCGGTCTGCACACGAGTTGGGACAAGTTCATTCTTATCATTCTCCACCACCGTCACACCCGATTTCTTTGGTACGACTTGTATCAGCTTACCCACTTGCTATCTGGATATGGGATAGATAACACCCACGTCCAAAAGCTTGAGTATCTCCTTTTCACAACTTCCATCATGGGAGGATTCAAACGGCGTTGCGCTTCCCTTGTAGGCTTTGAATCATCCTCTACACGAATCTTATGCATACAAACGACAGGGCTTATACCCTTGATATCGGTGATTGTCCATCATATGGCCGTCTTGTACTTCCTTAGCACCCTTAGAAGTTTTTGCTCCTGTAATTCATTAAGCTCGTTAGAAACAATCACGGGTAAGTCTTCATTGTCACCCAAGTACAAGTACTTTAAGTGACTTGGAAGAGGTTTCAATTCTAAACTTGGAGATTTAACAATAGATGGCACAAGTTTTTCATTATTGCAAGGTAAAGACGCATATGAAATATTCTTAATTGCTGATTTTTCGGTAATGAGTCAAGAGAACCAATGGTTTCTTTCATCTCATCACTATACGCATAACCATTGTCAATAGGTGTAGTGAGCACGGTTTCCAAAGTATCAACACCATTCAACTCAAACATTTGTTGCGCCAATGTGTCCATCACATCAATGGAGAAACAAGAGTGGACATCACTAGGATATATCATCGTCTCGAAAATGTTGAAACGTATTATTTCTCCATCGAACTCCATAGTTAGCGTTCCCTTGTCAACATCAATAATGGTTTTCGCCGTTTTTCATGAAGGGACGCCCAAGTAGCAATGGAAGAGACGAGTCCGGTGAACCTTCATCCATCTCTAACACGCAAAAGTCCGCTGGAAATACAAGTTGATTAACCTGCACAAGAACATCCTCAAAAATACCCATTGGGTAGACATTAGAACGATCGGCTAATTGCAACACAATTCCAGACTTTTTTAGAGGACCAAGATCAAGTGAATTGTACATAGACGCAGGCATGACATTAACGGAAGCACCTAAGTCCAACTTAGCTTTATTAAATGTGGTGTTACCAATTGTGACGGGAATGTCAAAGCTACCGGGATCCTTGCACTTAAGTGGGAGTTTGTGTTGTAAGATTGCCGAAGCATTCTCCCCCACACTAAGCACTTCATTACCTTTGAGCCTTTGTTTGTTGGTACACAAGTCCTTCAACACCTTTGCATACTTTGGAACTTGCTTGATTGCATCTATGAGTGGTATGTTCACATGGATCTTCTTTAGAACGTCTAAAATCTCCTTTTCTAGTTCCGCCTTCTTAGAACTTGCAAATCTGCGAGGAAAAGGTAAAGGAGGAACATAAGTAGAAACCGGAGTTTTAGAGTTAGAAATAGGTACCTCAGAAGTTTGGGGAGAATCCTCAGTTTTCTCCTCCAAAACAGGTTCCTTTGGTGCTTCCACCGTGCCCGAATCAGCAACTTCGGGTTGCACAAGTTGTGTACCACTTCTCAATGTAATTGCATTAACACCCTCCTTTGGGTTGATAGGTTGAGAAGGGAGTTTCCCACCGTTTTGTGCCTTCAATTGATTCAACTCCATAGCCATAGAACCAACTTGAGTTTGCAATTCCTTAACCGAACTCTCCGTTCTTTGCATAAAAGATTTTAGCAACTCTTACATATTAGACCCCATATTTTGAGGTTGTTGTTGTTGTTGAAATTGTTGTCTCGGTTGGAATTGTTGTTGTTGAGGTTGAAATCCACTCGGGTTGTTGAAACTAGGTTGTTGAATCGCTCCTTGCTTATTGGCATAGCTAAAATTGGGGTGATCTCTCCATCCCGGATTGTAAGTGTTGGAGTAGGGATCATACCGTCTTTGTTGATTTGGAAAGATCGCATTAGCTTGCTCGTCTTCATAAGCTTGAGTGGAACTCGGTATCACCGCGGCTGCAACTTGTTGAAGCATTGCGTTCATGTTACCCATTTGTTGACGAAGCTCTTCAACCTCACTCACCTCACTCACCCTTCTTAGAATCACATCCGAACCACGACTTAAGAATTGTTGTGAGTTCGCTGCCATGTTTTCAATTAACTCTCTAGCTTGTGCCACCGTTTTGTTCACTAGTGCACCACCACCCGCAGCGTCAAGGAGATTCCTATCACTTGATTGGAGTCCTTCATAGAAATATTGGATGATCATAGCATCACTAAATTGGTGGTGAGGGCAGCTTGCCACCAACCTCTTGTATCGTTCCCAACATTCATATAGGGATTCTCCCACATTTTGCTTCATCCCACAAATCTCCTTGCGAATTTGAGTAGCCTTTGATGCAGGAAAATATCTCTCTAAAAAGAGTTTCTTCAACCCATTCCATGTTGTGACACTTCCGGGAGGTAAGTAGAACAACCAATCCTTAGCACTATCCATTAACGAGAAACGGAAAACTTTCAACATTGCACCATCCGCTGCAACATCCGCTGGAAGCATGGCCGTGACAATGGTGTGGAAGTCCATAAGATGTTTGTTTGGATCTTCATTCACCATGCCATGGAACTTTGGTAATTCTCTAAGCAACCCCGGCTTAATCTCAAAAGTAGAGTCCGTTTGAATACACCCCTGTTGTATATCAAGCCTATGAGAAGCCAAGTCCTTGAGTGAACGATTTGCATCACCCATTGCTTCTTCTTCTTCTTGTGGTTCGTCTACGAATGGAACCTCTTTTCCTTCTTCTTGTTGTTGGAAAATCTCTTCTCCTACTTCCAACTCGTGCTCGTCCGTTGTGTCTTGACTTGGTTGGAGTATTGTGCCTCGTCGAGTAGCTATCCCGCACCTTGGATAATTCCAATCCTTAGAAGCCAGTGATTAGGTACCTGCAAACAATTCTCGCAAACAAGTGAGAAACAAGACAAGAAACAAGAAGCAAAGATAAAAGCAAAAATTGTAAAAAGAAACTAAAAACTTAATAACTAGCCGTGTGCCTCCCGCGTGCTAGCGCGCCAAAATTTGATCATTTGTCGTATCGTCAAATATAATTTCACTTTCCTAAAGTATATGATAAGAAAGAGTTCGTATCCACAGAGAGGCGATTGTAGTTATTTCGTAATCAATTTCTTAAAGTAACCAATTGGGGGATTTCTTATTTCTATTTAAGCAATAAAAACAAATTAAAAGCAAAGTAAATTGTAGAAAGTAATCAATGGAGAGAGATATTGGTCAAGGAATTCATCTTCAATCTTAGACACGTGCTTGCGTATATGATTAGAATTACGATTTAATCTCTTGTGTTATCAAAAGCCTAGAGAATCGAGAGAGCAAGATAATCTATTAATTTCCTAAGTTCATCAACACACACATTAGAGCTGCGTATGTGAATTCTACCTAAAGAATAACCTAACGCCTTGCGCTAATCAAGTTCAATTCCTATGAGCATTAAGTTTCAGAAATAGGCTAATCAATGCAATTGTCATGCGTTGCACATAACAATTCGTACAATGGTCAAACTCTACATATGATTACGAGAGTGTATCACTATAAACCGTAAACATATCATGCTACTTGTATTCAAGGTTATCGCTTGATGAAATCCCTAAAATAGCTATGGACTAAGATGCAAGTTTAATTAATTGGCCACTTAACTAATCAAACATCATAATCCTATCACAATACTTTAATCATGTGATCATAAAAACAGTAGAGAATTGAACGATAATCAAGAGAGAAAACTAATACATAAAGCAAACACAAGTTTTAGAAATCGGACTACATCCTTAACCAATAATAGAGAATTTAGCTACTCATAGCTATGGAGTTCATCACCAAAAATATTAATGGAATAGAGAAGAAGATGAACAAAAGCAAACCCTAGTTGTGTAAACAAAAGTGGCTCTCCAAAGTTCCAAGAATAAGATATCTTATAAGTTGTAGAAGACCTTCCCTTTATAGCTTTTCTCCAACTTCTCTAGTCTTCAAAGTCCATTAGATGAAAATCCACCAAGCCCAAAAGAGAGAGAAACCCATGTAGAAAATATGACCCAAAAGTTGTCGCCGGAAATCTGGTATTGTGGCCGGAAACGTCGCCGGAAGTCGGTTTAGGTGACCGGCAAAGTCCGTCCGGTCAACGGGTCGGATCGGGTCAACGAGTTAGCTCGGCGGGTCAACTCGGTCAGCACCGAGTCAAGGAGAGTCAGGGTGAGTCAACAAGTGAGTCAGGATCCTGTGTCGGACTCGAGGTGTCAGGTCCGATCTAATCGGATCGACTCGTCAAAGCCGTCTTGCACGAGCCAAATCTCGGATGCACTATCATTGTGCTTCAAGTCTCGCATTTCACCTTGATGGCCATACCTTCCGCAACTTCATTTCTTGACTCACACATCCACACTCTTTCCCCGCCATTGTGTCGGTTCCATTACCACCAGTTTACGACTTCCCACAGCTCCATCTGCAGTTCATAGCAAAAGATCGGATCCTTGCCCATCCTGACCCAACCTCTTCTCGGCCAACACCCATTCTGACCATCTATATTCCATTCATTGCAACACAGGATTTGTCATTCTAACCATCCCGCAATGAGCCTTTGCAGACAACCGCCTCCCCGTAATTCAACATCAACTCCAATTTCACAACTCAAGCCACACAGTGATGGAATTTGAGGTGAGTCTGCAATAAGTAATAGAGTTTAACCTCCAACTCACCACTAGAACCATTAACCCATCCCATTTGGTACTCAATTCATAGCACAATCATCAAATCCACCACCGAGCCTCATCCACAAGCACCATTTGTTCCTCACCGATAGAATCATTCGGCCATGACTGTAATTCCTAGGTCTAACTTCGCACTCCATCTGTTGCAGCTCATCCACATTAGCAGCAGCTCTTGCATCTCCCCGACTCCGATTCCCGCATTTGAGCTAACACCACTGCAACCATAGCACCACTGAGCCTCTCAAACCCTCCTTGAACTACACCCGCTACCAGCTTCAACACGGCTCAAGACCTCGGTTCACCACCATCAATACCTGGACCACCTTCAATCCTAGACACCTCAGGTCAACTCGTCGCCATCAGGCCGCAACACTTCACTCTCGCAATGAAACCACCACAAATAGGAACCATTGTAATCAACACCGCAAAACCACTCCGAACCTTCACTCACTGGGCTGCAAACCACCCGAACTCGCAACAAAACTCGGTTCTCCTCATCCTCGGACTCAAATTCCTCACAACCATTTGATCCTCCCTCCATTGAGACAACAGCCACATGAACTCCATTGAGACAGCTCCACTCATTTCATGTCCGAGCAACACCACTTTCTCACGATTCACCAAAAGATCCAACTTCTACAGCTTTATGATTCCACAATGAAACCCATCTCGAACCACAACACCAGATCGAGAGAAACCCATTCTGAGATATCGAATCTCATCTCACTGATTCAACAGCCACAAAAATCCTCTTCTTCATCTGAGCTTCATCATCTTCTTCCTGTTGCAAACCCTAATTCCAACATCAATTTCTTCTTCATATCCTCTCAATCAGAACTTCATCTCGACACCCCTTGAGAATCCTCACAGATTAACTTGAATACCCATCAATTCGAGTCTTCACGCTCAAAATCATCCATCAATCCATCTTAGTCACACAGCCACAAACCCCTGATTTCCTCAATATCAGTGGCTCAGTCCTTGATTTCTCATGTTGAATCAAACCCTCACCATCTTCCATCTCGATCTTATCACTCCTCTCGATCTCTCTTCAGCAACTTCCCTCTCGAGACGCCATACCGGTTTCGGGTGGAGAACTAATAATTGAGAAATGATTTTTTCTCAATTTTTAGTCGATGTAAGAAGGGCCATTAGCTTTATGCGCGAGAAATGGATAAGGGCCACCTCCTCTCTTTGTGTAAGAGTGAATATTGTTAAAGACACCCCATTCTTTGCAGATAAGGGGTAACCAAAAATGACTATAAGCACCCACTCATTATTAAGGGCCACCAAGGTTGTTTGCTCCATGCTTCTCTAGACTAAGCTGCGGTGTTCGTCTCCTATTGCTGGATAGGCTCGGCTCTTAATAACAATGCACGTGAACCGGCCTTTGTGCTCCTTTTTTCTCCAAATGGCTAATTTCTTCTTCTTTTGTTCTCGGTGACTCAGTACCTAATAACTCAAAACCACACGTAAAGTACATAATTCACCAGAAAAATAGCAAAGAAAGCGTAACTACTAGATAGTAAATACGGTGTATTCTACACCTATCAGTTAGCAGGATAAACATGATTAATGTATGTTTAATTATCAAGTGCCATGCCACTGCCATGATCAGCCAATCGGATGGGGTTCTGTTAAGGAAATTCTTACTCACTTGCTCACTAAATCCAAAAAAAAATAATCATAATCTCATCGAGAGGAATATGGATCTTTCTTTTATAAAGTTGGTTCTGTTTCATGGTTAAAATATTAACTTCCATAGATTTTTAGGAAGATGATATTCTTCATTCCCAAACAGAATCATTTGATTATAGTTACTTAACCTAATTTTACAAGTAGTTTTATAAAATATTAACTTCCATAATTCTGATTTGGAGCCCAAATAAACCTGGCATTTTTAGGGGCGACCCCAAAAGAATTAGGGGCGATACAAAAAAGGTCACCTAAGCGTAAATCTAAGCTACCCCTTATCTTCGATTTTTCGAAATGGCCAATATTCCCTCTATAATCGGTAGCAAACATAACAATCGGTAGTTAAACAATAATCGATAGGTAAATATATACTGAGTAGTTCCCGATTAATATGTGGATATTTCGGCTAATATGCCCTTTTATAATCGGTAGATAATATAACTTATAAACTTACCGATTATAAGTAGCCCCAGATTCAACCTTGGCCAAATTCCATAGGTTTTGAGGATACACAGCCAACCATAACCATTTGGTTACTGTTTTGGATGTAGCCATAATCGGAAGCTAAATAGGTTACCTAACCTCCCGATTATGGGTTGCCCCAAAATGAGATTTATCTTAAATCCTTCATTTGATGAATTTTGAAATCTGCCATAATCGATAGCTAATCTAACTTGTAAACTACCGATTATAAGTAGCCCCAGATTGAACCTTTGCCAAAACAATAATCGGTAGCCAAAGCAATAATCGGTAGTTTAAAAAAATAATCGGAAGCAAACTCTTGTAATCGGTAGTATGGGGTCTATATATTAGTGTTTGGAATTTGTTTTTGAGTCATTGTGAGATATGTCCCTAACTTCCGATTAATTGAGAGAAGAAGAAGAAAAAGAAGAAGAAGAAGTGGGTACATGTTGCCAACTTCCATAAACATGGATGGATACGAAGAAGAACGTGAAGTTGTTGAAATTCAAGGTTCACTACCGTTTAGAGATGACGATTTGGGGTATATGTTGAATGATCCAAACTTTCATGAAGATGAAACTCTAGACGACGCTTTCATGGAAGAAAACGGAGAATCACCCGAAATCGAAGCTAACGATGCATCAAACATACATGCATATTGTTAACAAACTCTAATACCCATTTTATGTGCGTTTGTGTAAGTTTTTGAACGTGAAAATTCGATTTCTGCATGCATTGAATGCCATGAACGACATATAATTGGTAGCTAATTGAGTACCATATCTACCGATTACAAGAAAATGTCTCAAATATATCTACAATCGGACGTTTGTTGATGTATTAAGCTACCGAATATGGAAAAAAAACCCAAATTGAAAGCTTTAATTTCTCACAACCGGAAGCTTTATACATCAGCAAACGTCCGATTTTCAAAAGTCGCCCCAAATACGAATTTCTCCAAAAATGAAATATTCGTAATTCTTGATATTTCATAATCGTTTGTTTATGAATTAATTTATCCTCCGATTATTGAAGTTTTTATACGTAACAATTGTACATTTTTCTATTTCGTTAATCGGTAGCCTATGGTAGTATAAGACTGCCGATTATTAGATAATCATTTGCCTTGTATCGTATTTGATTACCGATTGTTATATAATCGGTTATATATTCTTTAAAACTTGCTTCTGATTGCTAATGCATAACTTCTTGTTATCGTGCGTAGGCTGTTGTAGCGGTTGATGACGATTATTATTTGAGTCCTGATACTTTCCTACACTATGCAAACGATTTGGTATGCTCATGAATTATCTTTTCTTTATGAAATCATGTATGTTAGATGGTTATGCTTATTATTTTTGTTTTGTTATATGCGCATATAGATATTTGGAAGTAAGAAGGAGGCAAAGGAATAGCTTATGAACAAGGCAAAAGAGAAGATGTGCGTGGTAGTTCAGAACAGTTGTGTGAAGTACATTCGGTTTGAAATGATTTGTAAGCGAGGTGGGGAGAAAAATAGTCATGAGGGAAAGAATAATAAGTATGTAAGGAAGACGGATAGGAAATACCGAAGCCATACAAAGAAGATTGGATGCCCATTTAAGATTGTCTTCTACAAGCCCGATGGTAGGGAAAGTAAAGATTGGAAAATGTATAAAGTTGCTAATGGTTGTCACAACCGCGATGATCCGGAAGATCTTATTGGACATGTAATGGTTGCGAAGCTAAAACCACATGAAATGTATACGGTAAGGTCCATGCGGATCCAAAATGCGAGTGCGATCTTAAGTAAAATAAAGGCGGACGATCCCGACAACTTGTCTTCTTTGTCTACAATTAAGTTGGCCCTAGCTACGATCAAAAGGACGGAATGAGATGGTAGAACGGTCATGCAACTATCACAGTGGTTAGCTGAGTTACATGACTACACGTTGAGAATGGAAGAAAATGATGGTAAAGTGCTTCGTATTTTCATGGCACGTCCCGATATGATCCAATTGGCTCAGTGTTTTCATCAAATTTTGTTGATAGATGCCACTTATAAGACAAAACAAATATAACATGCCGTTGTTGAACATTGCTTGTCACACTTCGGACAAAAAGACGTTTAAGATTGCATGGGGTTTAATGGATCATGAGAAAAACGTGAGTTTCATTTGGATGTTGGAGACGTTGAGGTCCATTTATAACAGCGATGATTTTCCAAGGGTTATTGTAACGGATAACGATCAAGCCTTAATGCATGAATAAAGACCTAAGCAATTGATTCAAGTGGATCAAACCGATTTTGCTTCAATTGTGTCTATGAATAAAGACCTAAGCAATTGATCAACTCTTCAAATAGTTCTTATGAGTCATTTGAACTAGTTATGGGAAAGATGAATACGGTTAATATGAAAGTGCTCATATGGCTAACCATTGGTTAACTATTTGTGAACCAACTAAGTGTACACGTTTAGGTATGTTTACTCAAACCTAAATGATCATTTCATTTATGTGTGACAAGTTACGTTTCGATCTAACGGTTGAAAGATATTAGCTTGGTTGAATCAGGTTTTTCATCTAACGGTGAAAAGAAATCACAAACATCTTCGTCTCATCGTTTGTGATTCCACAATATCTAGTTTCGCTACCATACTATTTAGATTATTGTGAGGTGATTGATAATACTAGGTTGTTCTTCGGGAATATAATTCCGGGTTATCAATTAGTTCCTGGTCACCTTGATTTATCAAAAGACGGAACAAAAAATCATAGGTTTATCTGTGGGATACAGATTTATCTATCACCGTAGACTTTTCTGTGTGATACAGATTTGTTTATTAAAGTCTTCGACTTTGGGTCGTAGCAACTCTTAGTTGTGGGTGATATCAGCTAAGGGAAACAAGTGCATAGTATCCTGCTGGGATCAGAGACATAAGGAGCGCAATTATACCTTGAATCAGTGTGAGATTGATTAGGATTCAACTACAGTCCAGACCCGAATTTAGTTTGTAGTAGGCTAGTGTCTGTAGTGGCTTAATCTGATGTCTTTGTTCAACTGGACTAGGTCCCGGGGTTTTTCTACATTTGCGGTTTCCTCGTTAACAAAACTTCTGGTGTCCGTGTTATTTCTATTCCGCATTATATTTCGTTATATAATTGAAATATCACAAGTTGTGCATTAAGATCAATCAATAGAATATCCAACCTTTGGTTGTTGATTTACATTGATTAACACTTGGATATTAATTTTTGGTACCATCCAAGTTTATCTCTCTAGTATTTGATAAAACTTCATGATTTCCATTTGATTGAGTAAAGATCAAATCGAGAGATAGAGATATTAACTCCTTGATATACTTTTTATTAAGATTGAGTCCGATTGTCTAGTTGATTCTCTTAAAAGTATATTAGAGTTAGTCCATACATATTGCTAATCGAAATATTGGATGAGGTTGTTTTACCCCTGCTTTTCAATTGGTATCAGAGCAGGAAAACACATTTAAAGACCTTACAAGTCTGTGTTTGTAGCGATCTGACTCTATGGACAGTATTAATATCTCTGACTTCGCAAAACCAGATCAGAATCCTTTTGATAGTGCTCAGAGTTCTGAGACTTCCAAGAATTATCTCATATATTCCCCTTTGTCGAAAAACCGTTGTCAACTGGGAAAATCGCCTTGATGTACAATTTGGATGAACTTTCGGATGAAAGTGACTCGGACGAGGGACCAAGTATTGATGAATAAGTCTCACAATATATCATAATCTTTGACGATATCATAGAAAAGAAAGGATCAACTGCCTACCTGACATAATATTTGTTTCCTCTCTGTCGTGAAAGCTAGAAACTAAAAAAACTCTTTAAAGGATATGATAGTGGTTATAAACTCTTGCAATCAATCCTTAAAGATAGAGATGAAGAAGTCCATTCAAAGATTGCTGAATGTGAAAAACTTCAGAAGAGTTTTTGTGAGCTGAAAGAAAGACTTGCTGAATCTGAGGCAATGTATGACTCTCAACAGAAATACTTTAACGACAGAGAATGCCTTTTTCTTGCCAAAGAAAAACAATTGAAAGATGATCTATCTACAGCTATCAGCAAGGTAAAATCACTAGAAGAGAATCTGAAAAGATTCAACACTAGCTCTACAAAATTATCTTCCATGTTAGGGGCATGTAAAGAACATCGTGATACACGTGGTCTGGGCTATAAAGGAATAAACGCTCCAAATACTGGGAAGATCAATTTTGTCAGTGCTAATAACAACTTGCTATGTGAGAAATCACCTATTACAGCTGATGTCCCTGTAAACAAAGATAGTCATTCTTCGAAGACAAGGCGAAGGAGAGCCATTAAAAACACTACCTTCAAATGCTACTATTGTGGAAATAAGGGTCATGTTGAACGGAAATTTCGTTTTCGGAAAAGAAATGAAAAACTTCATAACATTCTCATATGGATGTCAAAGGAAGTAATCAAACTTGTTTCTCTCCGTACTTAGAACATCATAGTCTCAAATCCAGAAGAGTGTTGTGATAAGTCCTTTTTTTAATATGTATGATACTAACTCCATCTACAATCTTACGGGAAAGAATGTCATATGGACTACTATGACATTTGATGTTCCAGTAAAAAGAAAAAGACGTCAAAGGAAAAAGAATGGTTCAATTAAGGAAGGAATATCTTCTATTGGCAAGGATTACGTTGTGACCAAAGTATCAGATTTCGATCACATTCACATCAACAATCATGCTTCAGATTTAAGAACCAGTATGAATAATCTCAAGAGGGAAATCAAAAAATTAAGGAAGAAAACATCTTCAGGTATGTCTTGTTCTCCTTGTAATAATTCCTTTGAGATTAATCCTGCTAATTCTCTTTGTGATTCAGAGAAGGAAAACGATGATGAGCTACATGCTCTGTCTACAACTTGACCAGTTTTACTATGCATTCTCATTCCAATTTTGTGAGGATGCACATAGAAGTCAAGATGAAACTCGTCTTGACAAAAATGGTTGTTGTATTTTTCGTTTGATTCTTTATTAATTCCTTCTAAGTAGAATTCTACTCTAGCTTTCTCTTCATAATGAAGCATAGTTGATCCATAAGAACTCTTGAGAAAACCATGACTTGTTGAAACACTGAACTTTTCAATGCTCCTTCTTTTGATCTAAAGATCTTTGTCAAAGTCTTTTATAAGACCCCTTTACCTAGACGGTTTTTGAACCTGGTTCATAAATGTGAATGTTTGCGCACTGCCCATTACCAATTCTATTCATGAACCCTTAGGGTTTTCCTATATGTATTTCATACATACATAAATGTATATATATCATGAAGCTTTTCTTGGTATGTACTAGTTCGGTAACGGAAATAGCCTCCTAAGAAATAATGGTGCAAACTATGGAAGGGTGCAAGAAGGAAGTTGAGAATGAAAGAAACAAGTTTGTTGAGTTTTATGAGAACCTTGTTCTTATAAATTGCTATCATGCAATCGATCATGTAGACAAGCAACCAGTTCAATTGTCACAACAACTGGTTGGAAATCTTCTTCAAGACTTTAAGGTCCTAAAAGAACAGTTCGTGATCGCTAAAAAGAATCTCGAGTTCGTAAGGATCAAGCTGAAGGAAGCCAATGAGGAACTTGTTTGTGTTCGAAATCTTATTGGACGTCTTGGATAGATGTTTTATTCTATTTGTCAAGGAAACTTCTTAAAAGAATTTTATTCTTGTTTTTGTTTAAGAAGGACAACTAGATTTTGGAATAGCCATTATTGTGAGTACACATATGATGCGCGTCGTTTACACAACAAATTAATTACTTCTTTCCACACTATTAACTGGTAATATAATGGCAAGGAGTTTGTTCCCACGAAGAGCAGGGAGTTTTAGTTGTTATAAAGTAACCGAAAGGGGGGTTTTTAGATTTTAGATTAAAAAAATTGGCAAAAGAAAATATAAAAAATTTTGTTATGAATAATGAGAAGAAAGATGACTAGGAATCCTTCGCCGTCACGAACCGAAACTTAATTAAATACAAGTTTATCTATTGTTGAATTTATATTGTTACCAACCGTAGAATAGCAATAAGCTCGCTATCCCCGGATTCCCGTTGTCACTTTGTTGTTTATGGGTAAAAATCATTTCATTGGTTTCGGTAATTTCGGTGGGTGAGTGAGAAACTGGTTCAAACCCTAATGTTGATGGTGGATTTTCGTTTAAGGTTAAATTTGTAAGTAACCAGAAAATCATGCGCTGACATCTTGTAAAAGATAAAGCCGTTTATAAGTGACGGATACTCCTCACTTAATTCACCAAGAATGGAACATGTAGCAACAATCCCTTCCTGTGAATCTCATATCAGCCTTGTGTTTCCTGTACTCATTATCAGTGTGGCATGACGACTGAGTGTTACTCTTACAGAGTAACACGAACCTCCAAGCACTATAACGAATCATTATCAGTGTGGCATGACGACCGAGTGTTACTCTTCTGAGTAACACGAACCTCCAAGCACTATAATGAAGCCATGTACGAAATACCCGCACAGGATGATTCTCGGTGTGTTATACTAGCCCGAGCCCTCTCAAAGTGTGTTATACTAGCCTGATTGAGCCCCTCTCGGTGTGTTATACTAGCCCGATTGAGCATCCGGACTTGACCGTATCGGGTCTCGGGATATGATCCGATCATGATCATCCAACTCCACAAGCATGATTGGATGACCACAGATCAATTCCATCACCCCCAAGCGGTATGGAATACACATAGCCTTAGCTTGACAGATATGATTCGATCGCAGTCATCCAACTCCACAAGCATGATTGGATGACCACAGATCAATTCCATCACCCCAGCGGTATGGAATACACACGGCCTTAGCTTGCCAGATATGATCTGATCGCAGTCATCCAACTCCACAAGCATGATTTGATGACCACAGATCAATTCCATCACCCCAAGCAGGTATGGAATACACACGGCCTTAGCTTGCCAGATATGATCTGATCGCAGTCATCCAACTCCACAAGCATGATTGGATGACCACAGATCAATTCCATCACCCCCAAGAAGGTATGGAATACACACGGCCTTAGCTTGCCGGATATGATCTGATCGCAGATCATCCAACTCCACAAGCATGATTGGATGACCACAGATCAATTCCATCACCCCAAGCAGGTATGGAATACACACGGCCTTAGCTTGCGGATATGATCGATCGCGATCATCCAACTCCACAAGCATGATTGATGACCACAGATCAATTCCATCACCCCAAGCGGTATGGAATACATATGGCCTTAGCTTGCCAGATATGATTCGATCGCAGTCATCCAACTCAACAAGCATGATTGGATGACCACAGATCAATTCCATCACCCCAAGCAGGTATGGAATACACACGGCCGACCCTCATGGTCGACCATTGGCCTTTGCTTGCCAAGAAACCGTCCATACCAAGCATTATGGGCGGAAAACCTAAATTAAGGTTTGCAAAGATATTACATGTGCCGCAAAAGCGGTCTCAACCATCCATCTTCGCGGTATAGATGGAGGGTGTAGATATAGACTCAAAAGACCGGAGCATGTCGACACAATCACCATGTGACCGCCTACACACTTGACCAATCGGTCAAAACCAACCATGGTTGGTTACAACACATTCGTCCACCTGAAAAAGCATGGTCGCGCGGCTTTGAAAGACAAAATTAGGGTTCAAGCCATCATGCGCGTCCATCTTCTCCGGCACGAATGGAGGGTCACAGATTAGATTGAGCAAGGGTCGGTCACACCAGCATGACCACCGTGAGCCCATCTACCTCCTCATGTGGTCGTCCAAGGCATATCATGCCTGGCCAATCCAAAACGCCCGCTCAAACATGCGTGGTTACACTTCCCAAGTTGCAAATCGATCTCGACCACTCAACTTCACCGGACGAATTGGGTGGCTTAGATCACGTTTTCATGGGACGGTGAGACATGGACGTGAACATCAGCCTACCATCTTCACGCAAAACCAACCGGCCAAGACCGACCAAGCTAGGTCGTCTTGGAAAACGCGCCGGAAAAGGGTATGATGCGCGACTCCTTGCGGCATCAAACTCCTATCGCAAATCGATCTCAACCACTCAACTTTACCGGTCAAATTGAGTGGCTTAGATCGCGCCTTCTTGGGAAAGTGAAGTATGGACGTGCACACCGGCGTGTTGTCTACACACACGCCCGGTTGGTCCTCTTGAAAACCCTTCCCATGCTTGGTTTCGACCAAGTCAAGAGTGATGCTTGCGCACCTCTTTAAAAACCCTAATTTCATCAACTGGCCGCAGATGGGTGTCTCAAACATCATCTCATCCGTCCGACCTCACCAGCTTGGTTATACAACCCCGGTCAGAGCTATTTGGTTAGTGAGGAGTCATTACCCATCACTTTACCACACCGTAATGCAAGACTCGCATGAAATACACACGATACTTCACAAGTATCGACTTTCTGAATAACGCAGTTATTCAATTCAGCATTACATGCTATCTTTCGTGGATCCACGATCCACATTCCAGACATCAATCATGTCACAAACTGGGGGGGGATACATACTGGGGTATTGGTCTGGCGGTTTACAGCGTGCAGCGTGCAACGCGCCATCACAAGAACGTGTTAGGAAGTCATGGGCGGTTAGAGATGAACAGGAGAAGTGGGCAAGACTGGTCGTGTATCACCGACACACAACTCCACTACTCCATCATTCCACTACCTCCACTTCCCACGAGAAACGTGAATGAGGCTCAATGACTTGTATAAATAGGTTCTCCGCCCTATTTCCAACAACAACAAGGAATAACGGAGAACAACACAAGTTCAGACGAGACAGAAAAACCAAGTGTTAATACAAATCGTATTCAAACACCCAGAGCTTGCTTGCATCAACCGCAAGCCTGCTCATCTTTCTGTTACAAGTCATAAGCAAGCCAACACCTTCACAATCTCAACACCTTCTTCGCTCCCTCCCTAAGATCAACCCCATCTCCTTCACTTTGTGACCGAAACAAGTCTGGAACGGCCATTTCTTGGTTTAGGCCGGACTTGCCAGATTGATCTCTCGAATCTACAAGCACTCACCGCGCAGTGCATTTGTTGAAGGTTTAGATTCATTCCTCATCCACACCCCAAATTACCAAATTTTGCAGGAGTAGTTTTCACCCATCAACAATTGGCGACCACAGTGGGAGATTAATCTCTCGGTCGTAAAATCAATTTCTTTGAAATCCGATTCAATTTCATCAATTTCAAAAGGGTAGATCTTAAAACCAATTCAATCAGCAATTCATTCCAAGATGGTGGAACCGAGGTCCGGATCGGCAATCAACTCGATGGAGCCAAAGCATGGATGACACTTCCGGTGTTGATGTACCCGTCGGTGGAGCTACACGGTCAATACATCTCGTGGAGCTGTCACTTCTATCACCAACACTAGCGGAGCAGAGACATCCCAGAGGTGTAACACCTCCCATCACCAGAGCCAGAGCACCGCAAATCCCGGCATCTCTTCGAGCGTAACTCCTCCGGTGGTTACCAGAGCAACAACTTTCACTCCTCCATCGGGACGAGGAGCCGGGAGACACAAGAGGAAGGCCGCCGTCTAGTACCATTGCAGACTTTATGGAGAAACAGAAATTCTTGCTAAAACTCAAACAGATATGGCCGCAACTCGTAAAGAGGTACTCACTTTCTTTAAAACTTTGATCGAACGATTGCCGCAAGATTCACGGCAACCCTTGGAGCTGGGCGAGAGATGCATTCAATACACCCGGAGCAGTGTTTCCACTCGGACTCACATGAATGAAGAAACTCGTGTTGCTCCTGAGCGCCAAGGGGAGAGAGACCAGTCTTCCAACTTCATTACGCGTGAAGATCTAGAGCGACTTCTCCAAAATCGAGGAAAAGGGGACCGAACGGACGTACACCAACATCACCGCCGTACCCTCAAGATGTGCAACGGATTCCTCTACCAAGAGGTTACACCTCTCCCGTTCTCCTCTACGACGGTACTGGTAATGCTCGTGAACACATTTCTCGATTCTTGGAAGCCTTGGGGAACATGAATACAATCATGTTTTACGCCTAAAAGAATTCTCAAAATCACTCACGGGGAGGGCATACACCTGTACAACAACATTGCGCCTAACAAAGATATCCAATTGGAGCGAGATGGTCGAGTGCTTTCTACAGAAGTATTTCTTCGTGTCTCGAACAAATCACGCTGACACGGGAAGAATTCTCCAACGGAACAATGAACATCCCAACGACTTCGTTAAAAGATTCGTAACCCAAGCAATCGGACTGTCACGACCGAATGTTACCGAACGGCAATTGGTGGAATCATGCATCAATGGGATGATACCCATATACCACACTGCTAGAGAATCTGGGCTTTCAAACATTCTACGAACTCCACGAAGCCGCAAAACGTTCAAGAACAATCGCACCAAGACTACTAGAAAGAACCAGAGTTGTTCGAAGTGAAGATTTACGTGAAAGTCGAGGGAGCAGGCATCTCACAAACAAACAATACAACACTGGCCCCTCTGTGAGTGTGGTAAGCGGAGGAGAAAAGAGGAAAGCTTCGATAACGGAACAACAAACCAAGCGAACATCTCGGCACGCAAGACTTCGTCTCGAAAAGGAACAGACAAAACTCCGGCACAAAGCGCCAAAGACACGGGTTTTCCTTTTCCCATGAATGAAGTGATAGAGCTCTTGGAAGCGTGGATCCAAGATGATGCCGTAAAACTACCCCCTATCGGGCGTCCTCCGACCGAGGAAGAAATAGCAGATCCAGAGACATTTGTTGCTACCACAGTTCGTCCATCATCCAACCAAAGATTGCAACAAGGTTGAAACAAATATTCAGGGAAAAGGTAGAGACGGGGGGAACTCCGGCTTGGAAACGAAGGTGTTCATAGAGATCCTCTACCTATCAGAACCGCATGATTTCTCAGGGGACTCTGTTCGCAAGACCGTGCAATCTATGATGGAACACATGTGTGAAATCTTATATTTCTCCAAGGGACAGCGTCAAGACATATTTACGGCCCTCAACCACGTTGTGTCGGGTAGACGTTTGCATCCGAAAGAGTCCAGAGCCCCGTCTTTCCGAAAGACATGAGCAATGGAAACTGGGGACTCTAACCGTCACTCATTTGAGAAACGTTGAGTTCGATAACGCGTTGATCGATACGGCTTGAGAGTTTAACATCATTACGAGTCAAGACCTTGAGAGCGGCAAATATCTCAAGCAAGAAGCTACTCGTCATCCAACCGTGGTCGGGGATTCAAGCAGGAGAGCTTAGAGATGCATATGGATACATTGATCTTGAAGTCAAATTGGGTGATGCCTCGACGCAAGCAAAGTTCTACATAGTCAAAGACCATCCAAACTACGACATGATCCTAGGAAGCTCTTGGATGCGGGACAACAAAGCCATACTTGGGAGTCCGTCCTCTACCGGGTGTCGCACTCGAGAGAATCTCCAACACGCCTTGGACCCCCGATGAGGATTTGTTTGCTGCCGCATCGACAACTTTCCGACGTGACACAATTTTCCGGAGAGAGCCCGTCGGCATACACCGAAAGGTTCCGGTCTCAAGTAAGTCTCATCACACAACCCTCCTTGCAAATTACCGCCTCTCATTCTCGACAAGTCCTGGGGACTGGCTCCAACCGACAAACCAACCCCAGCCTAGAAGATGTGAATGGGAAGGCGGCCCTTTCAAACGTTTTATCAGGAGCATAGAAGCTGTCTTGGTCAAAGACAACAAGGACAAGGTCCAAGTGTCTGCACGCTCAAACCCATTCGGAATTGGAGACCTAGTGACGAAGGCGACTACATTCAATGTTGGAAACATGATGGTGAAGATGACCACTCTACCTGACTCACCCACCAAAAGAGAAGATGAACTGCACTGCAAGCAGATGTTATCCTAGGTGGCTACTGCAAGCTCATCAACGCTGATAACCTGGAGGGCATAACAATTCACTCACGATGGCTCAAACCTTACCGAACTTAAGATACTGTGCTACCGCTTTCCAACATTCTCCACACTTTAAAACGCTGTGCTATTTTTTCCAGCGTGTTTCCTTTTTTGATTTCATGTCATGCTTATAATTCCTCCAAAAAATGATTGCAATACTTGCATTCATAGTTAGGGTTCCAATTTTCAATCCTCAATTTAATTGAAGTATTATTTCCATCTGAGAACCTCTCTACTTCTAAAGACACAAAGCCCTGAGTCGGCCTAAATCAACACACTAGAGCGAGCAAGAAGGGAAACCCTAAGCAAGTATCTCATGGGAAGAAGGAAACAGTAACGTGTGCACGTAAAGGAAAACGATTGCTATCTGCCCAAACAAAGCCGGGGAAGATCTTGCATCACGTGTCCGTAAATGTTCCATCATGATAATTACTTCTTTTATCACAAAGAATCACGTGTGGAGGAACACCCCTTGTTCTCGAGAAGATTCATTTGCAATTTTGGCAAAGGATTATAAAAAAAACTTTTGTTCAAACATAAAACGAAAAGAAAACTTGAACTCGCTGCCACTGAGTACAAGGAAGACATTCAAAGGTACGGAACATGCTTGGAAAAGAAAGAATGAAATTCTAATCGCCAAGAGAGTCGGCCGCGCCCGCATCACCGCCAGATTCTCGCTCCATCACCGTTGATGCGCCTCCCTTCGAATCTCCCTCAATCTCTCGCATCGACATCTCCAGCAGCAGCGCACTCCATCCCAACATCGACATTCGGGAGCATCAAAGGGCATAGCAACACCAGGGGCCGCGCAAATTGCTTCCACATGTTCAGACTCCTCCGTATCGAGAATCAAGGATTATCACGCCGTCCGAACCGGTAATCACACTTGCCTTCATTCGGAGGTCGTTCATGCTCAACTCTCCGCCTCTTCAACCGCGCCGCAAATCTCTCGCCCTTGCGCTTACTAGTGTCTGCAGCGTTTCCTCGCGCCTCCGACGCTCCTCCATGTCAATTGCAGCCGAAAGTGCACAGATACGTCCTCGGCAATACGAAGGTGTGGGATAGACATCCCCGGATAGCACGGCCGACTTCGCGAAGAGGAAGATCGATCTTAGCCATTAATTCTCCATGCACATGGTTTTCAGGCTTGTCAACTTCAAAACTTCTTTACGGGAAGCAAAGAATGAGCGTCTACCGCTTCCATGATAATCTGCAGAGAAGAAGAGGTTATGAGCACACAAAAAAAAGAAAAAAGAGAGGATCATCAAAACTATCATCAGTTAATCGAGAAAATCGAGCGAACACGAGATATGGAATAAACGACCACGTGAGATGATTCTTTATAATCTCACAAGTCGACGTAATCCCGAAGCAAAGAAGTCTTTACTTACCACCTATGAAGGCTGCTAATTCGGGATAACAATCGGCGAGGCTTATCGATATACTTGAGGAAAGCCGTATGTGATGAAAGAAGTACACACAGAAGGAGCGGCCGAGCTCATACATGTACAAGAGGAACCAAAGCGACTCACCGGATCAAGTCCCGCTTCCTTCGCATCCTTAATCAAGACCGACCAGTTCGTGGAAACGCCCGACAATGTGAAACTATCCGGTAAATATGTATTCACTCTAGCTTGGTCATTTCGTATGTCACCATCTCATGCCTACCACACAATAGTGTAACCATTATGTGCTAGGCGGGGGACTTAATGTTGATGGTGGATTTTCGTTTAAGGTTAAATTTCTAAGTAACTTAAAATCATGCGCGACATCTTGTAAAAGATAAAGCCGTTTATAAGTGACGGATACTCCTCTCTTAATTCACCAAGAATGGAACATGTAGAAACAATCCCTTCCCCGTGAATCTCATATCGACCTTGTATTTCCAGTACTCATTATCAGTGTGGCATGACGACTGAGTGTTACTCTTACAGAGTAACACGAACCTCCAAGCACTATAATGAATCATTATCAGTGTGGCATGACGACTGAGTGTTACTCTTACAGAGTAACACGAACCTCCAAGCACTATAATGAAGCCATGTACGAAATACCCGCATGGGCCGATTCTCGGTGTGTTATACAGCCCGAGCCCTCTCGGTGTGTTATACTAGCCCGATTGAGCCCCTCGGTGTGTTATACTAGCCCGATTGAGCATCCGGACTTGACCGTATCAGTCTCCGGATATGATCCGATCGCAGATCATCCAACTCCACAAGCATGATTGGATGACCACAGATCAATTCCATCACCCTAAGCGGTATGGAATACACACGGCCTTAGCTTGCCGGATATGATTCGATCGCGGTCATCCAACTCCACAAGCATGATTGGATGACCACAGATCAATTCCATCACCCCCAAGCAGGTATGGAATACACACGGCCTTAGCTTGCGGATATGATTCGATCGCAGTCATCCAACTCCACAAGCATGATTGGATGACCACAGATCAATTCCGTCACCCCAAGGTATGGAATACACACGGCCTTAGCTTGCGGATATGATTCGATCGCGGTCATCCAACTCCACAAGCATGATTGGATGACCACAGATCAATTCCATCACCCCAAGCGGTATGGAATACACTCGGCCTTAGCTTGCCGGATATGATTCGATCGCAGTCATCCAACTCCACAAGCATGATTGGATGACCACGATCAATTCCATCACCCCAAGCAGGTATGGAATACACACGGCCTTAGTTTGCCAGATATGATCGATCGTAGTCATCCAACTCCACAAGCATGATTGGATGACCACAGATCAATTCCATCACCCCAAGCGGGTATGGAATACATACGGCCTTAGCTTGCCGGATATGATTCGATCGTAGTCATCCAACTCCACAAGCATGATTGGATGACCACGGATCAATTCCATCACCCCCAAGCAGGTATGGAATACACACGGCCGACCCCGCATGGTCGACCATTGGCCTTTGCTTGCCAAGAAACCGTCCATACCAAGCATTATGGGCGGAAAACCCTAAATTAGGGTTTGCGGCATATTACATGTGCCGCAAAACGGAATCAACCATCCATCTTCGCAGGTATAGATGGAGGGTGTAGATATAGACTCAAAGGCCCGGAGCATGTCGACACAATCACCATGTGACCGCCTACACACTTGACCAGTCGGTCAAAACCAACCATGGTTGGTTACAACACATTCGTCCACCTGAAAAAGCATGGTCGCGCGGCTTTGAAAGCCAAAATTAGGGTTCAAGCCATCACGCGCGTCCATCTTCTCCGCTACGAATGGAGGGTCACAGATTAGATTGAGCAAGGGTCGGTCACACCAGCATGACCACCGTGAGCCCATCTACCTCCTCATGTGGTCGTCCAAGGCATATCATGCACGGCCAATCCAAAACGCCCGCTCAAACATGCGTGGTTACACTTCCCAAGTTGCAAATCGATCTCGACCACTCAACTTCACCGGACGAATTGGGTGGCTTAGATCACGTTTTCATGGGACGGTGAGACATGGACGTGAACATCAGCCTACCATCTTCACGCAAAACCAACCAGCCAAGACCGACCAAGCTAGGTCGTCTTGGAAAACGCTAGGAAAAGGGTATGATGCGCGACTCCTTGCGGCATCAAACTCCTATCGCAAATCGATCTCAACCACTCAACTTTACCGGCCAAATTGAGTGGCTTAGATCGCGCCTTCTTGGGAAAGTGAAGTATGGACGTGCACACCGGCGTGTTGTCTACACACACGCCCGGTCGGTCCTCTTGAAAACCCTTCCCATGCTTGGTTTCGACCAAGCTGAAGAGTGATGCTTGCGCACCTCTTTAAAAACCCTAATTTCATCAACGGTCGCAGATGGGTGTCTCAAACATCATCTCATCCGTCCGACCTCACCAAACTTGGTTATACAACCCTGGTCGGAGCTATTTGGTTAGTGAGGAGTCATTACCCATCACTTTACCACACCGTAATGCGCACTGCATAAAATACACACGATACTTCACAAGTATCGACTTTCGAATAACTTGTGAGTTATTCAATTCAAAGCATTACATGCTATCTTTCGTGGATCCACGATCCACATTCCAGACATCAATCATGTCACAAACTGGGGGATACATACTGGGGTATTGGTCTGGCGGTTTACAGCGTGCGGCGTGCAACGCGCCATCACAAGAACGTGTTAGGAAGTCATGGGCGGTTAGAGATGAACAGGAGAAGTGGGCAAGACTGGTCGTGTATCACCGACACACAACTCCACTACTCCATCATTCCACTACCTCCACTTCCCACTAGAAACGTGAATGAGGCTCAATGACTTGTATAAATGGGTTCTCCGCCCTATTTCCAACAACAACAAGGAATAACGGAGAACAACACAAGTTCAGACGAGACAGAAAAACCAAGTGTTAATACAAATCGTATTCAAACACCCAGAGCTTGCTTGCATCAACCGCAAGCCTGCTCATCTTTCTGTTACAAGTCATAAGCAAGCCAACACCTTCACAATCTCAACACCTTCTTCGCTTCCCTCCCTAAGATCAACCCCATCTCCTTCACTTTGTGACCGAAACAAGTCTGGAACGGCCATTTCTTGGTTTAGGCCGGACTTGCACAGATTGATCTCTCGAATCTACAAGCACTCACCGCGCAGTGCATTTGTTGAAGGTTTAGATTCATTCCTCATCCACACCCCAAATTACCAAATTCTGCAGGAGTAGTTTTCACCCATCAACACCTAAACAAATGTGCTGCACGTGAGCACTTTATAGATTCGAGAGATCAATCTGTACAAGTCCGGCCTAAACCAAGAAATGGCCATTCCAGACTTGCTTCGGTCACAAAGTGGAGGAGAAGGGTTGATTTGGGGAGGGAAGCAAAGAAAGGTGTTGAGACCAGAATAGTTCTGGGAGAGTAGTATCTTGACTTGTATCAGAAAGTGAAAGCTTAGGAAGCTTGCAAGAGATGAAAGCTTTTGGGAGAGCTTGCAAAGTTGCCTTTCTGAGAGTGTGGTATTTTTCTCCTGACCGAGACTTGTTGTCTGGTGGAAATAGGTAACACCTATTTATACAAGTCGAGATTGAAACGTCCGTGGCCTCATGAAGAAAGAGAGTAAAGGGTGAAATAATGGGAGGAGGTGGTAACCGCATGGTTTAATGGGCGAAAACGTTTTTCACCATTATTTCCTCTTTTATTTGACCGCTTTATTCCTTTTCACGCTTTCTTAATGTGAGCGTAGTGTACGCTGCATGCTGTGACCGCCAAACCAAAACCTTAAAGAAGCATCCCCCAGTTTGTGTCGATGTCTCGAGTGTTGGTTGCATCTTGAGTGCAAGTGGCGCCGCTAGTGGCATGTGCGGAATGCCTTGGTGGTAGGTTGCACGGTTTGCAAGTTAGGTTACCAGCGTGTGTGTTTGGCATGTGCCAATAGCATGTGCGGAATGCCTTGGTGGTAGGTTGCACGGTTTGCAAGTTAGGCTACCAGCGTGTGTGTTTGGCATGTGCCAATGGCTCGTGCGGCCATGTTGACCTAGTTGCAAGTCTTGCAAGCCTAGGGCGCTATGTTTCAGCGTGGGCCAAAGGCATAGCGGCTTGGAAGTATGGCTTGCGACACGTGTTGGCATGTTCCAATGGCACGTGCGGCCATGTTGACCTAGTTGCAAGTCTTGCAAGCCTAGGGCGCTATGTTTGGCGTGGGCCAAAGGCATAGCGGCTTGGAAGTATGGCTTGCGACACGTGTTGGCATGTGCCAATGGCACGTGCGGCCATGTTGACCTAGTTGCAAGTCTTGCAAGCCTAGGGAGCTATATTTGGCGTGGGCCAAAGGCATAGTGGCTTGGAAATATGGCTTGCGGCACGTGTTGGCATGTGCCAATGGCACGTGCGGCCATGTTGACCTAGTTGCAAGTCTTGCAAACCTAGGGCGCTATGTTGGGCGTGGGCCAAAGGCATAGCGGCTTGGAAATATGGCTTGCGGCACGTGTTGGCGTGTGCCAATGGCACGTGCGGACATGTTGACCTAGTTGCAAGTCTTACAAACCTAGGGCGCTATGTTTGGCGTGGGCCAAAGGCATAGCGGCTTGAAGTATGGCTTGCGACACGTGTTGGCATGTGCCAATGGCACGTGCGGCCATGTTGACCTAGTTGCAAGTCTTGCAAACCTAGGGCGCTATATTTGGCATGTGCCAATGTCATAGCGGCTTGATTTGGCATTGTTGCCATGGTCGCGTGATATGCGGCTTGGTTTGGCATTGTTGCCATGGTGCGCAGTATGCGGCTTGGTTTGGCATTGTTGCCATGGTGCGCAGTATGCGGCTTGGTTTGGCATTGTTGCCACGGTGCGCAGTATGCGGCTTGGTTTGGCATTGTTGCCACGGTGCGCAGTATGCGGCTTGGTTTGGCATTGTTGCCATGGTGCGCAGGGTGCGGCTTGGTTTGGCATTGTTGCCATGGTGCGAGGGTGCGGCTTGGTTTTGGCATTGTTGCCATGGTGCGCAGATATGCGGCTTGGTTTGGCATTGTTGCCATGGTGCGCGATATGCGGCTTGGTTTGGCATTGTTGCCATGGTGCGCGACATGCGGCTTGGTTTGGCATTGTTGCCATGGTGCGCGAGATGCGGCTTGGTTTGGCATTGTTGCCATGGTGCGCGAGTGGTGCGGCTTGGTTTGGCATTGTTGCCATGGTGCGCAGGGTGCGGCTTGGTTTTGGCATTGTTGCCATAGTGCTTGTGATATGCGTCTTGGTTTGGCATTGTTGCCATGGTGCGCGTGGTGCGGCTTGGTTTGACATTGTTGCCATGGTGCGTAGGGTGCGGCTTGGTTTTTGGAATTAGGGTTCGTGTCGAAAACCCTAATCTGGTATTTTGAAAAAAATACCCCTATTAATTATTTACACCGGAGTTAAATGATCTTAGTTAATGTGTTGCGGGTAACACTAGGTCATGGGGTTTTACGATTTTACCCCTTGTTTAAAAACCACCATCAACATTAAGTCCCCCGCTTAGCTCGGAGCAGGGCTTTGTTGCGAGGTAAGCATAAGATGGTGACAGAGACTATCAACAAACAAACCGTAAAGAGAATTGAGGGGCTTGTCGACCTTTTATAAATAGGATTTGGAATCCTTGCCTGCGGGAGTTTTGCACAAATCGGGAGGCTGGCACAATTGGTGGGGCCGGTGAAGCTTGGGCGACGTTGGGAAGTTGGCGTGAGTTGGGAAACCGAGTGTGCTAGTGGTGAGACCGGCGCGATGTGGAAAGTTTGTGCGTGTTTGTAGGCGTGACTTGGGAAATTGCGTGTGCTGGCTGGTGGGGCCGGCGCAATGTGGAAGCTGTGCGTACTTGCGGGCGTGACCGATGTAAACAAGGAGGGAGTTTCTTCCGATAGCAAAGTTTCCTTATCTTGTTTTCCTTCACCTGCGGCTTCCATTAGGGCATCATCCATGCCAAAAATCTGGAAGCATTATGTCTTTCATTGCTCCCTTTCCTTTTTTAAGGTTCCGTATTCATATCCAAAAAATAATTGCATCGTCTCCTCGTTTGAGAAAGGGGTTCTTCTTGTTGGATTTCTCTCTTTGTCATGTCGCGCAGATTCGAATCATCTTCTAACCAGCCAGGTTCCCCGGATGAAGATGCGAGGTCTGACTCTCGTATGGGTACCCCAACAAAGGTTATTCGGGTTAAGAAAATCATACCGGTATGTTTTCTTCTTCTTTGGCAGACTGACGTACACTTTAACGCTTGCTGTATAAATGGAAAATTTCCCTTTTGTGCAGAGATATCCCGTTGGAGCATGCGTTACTGTTATCGACGAGGATGACCTAGTCGTTCCCCTTCCTTCAAGCCCGACCTTGTTGATCTTGCTGCAGACTTGGAGGATGCTGATTTAGGGCTCTCTTGTCATGAATACCCTTCCGCGGGTTTGTCATTTGGGACTCAAATGAGGTGTCTCTCCTCCAATTATCGGAATGTTGGTGGTTTCTGGTGCGGAAAGAATTTGTGGCCCTTTATACGAAGATATGGAAAACATACGGCCATATTGCTACCAGGAGCGTGGTGAAGTGTTGTTCGTCCGCTTTGGTTTCCGTAGTGAACTGTCTTTTGCCAATGATTGCTGAGATGGAGAATGTGTCCATTCATGCTGCTGCGGAGTCAGCCATTCAAAAGTGGGAGAATATGGTGTCCACCTGCGAATCCTTGGAGTTTAACGTTAGCTGGTTGCGGCATCGCCTCAATATTTTGAAGGTCGACAGGGCTGGTATTCTTGCTGGTGTGATTCCCGCCACAAAAGCCATGCTGGAAGAGGAGGAAGTTTTGGCCCTGGAGTCTCGGAGGATTAAAGAGTTAACTCAAGATTTAAAGAGTAGGACTGAAAGATATCATGGTCGATTGAAGATGATATTTTGTAGGGATTATAATTTGCTAGATGGGCTTTTCTGATTTGTATTATGAGATTTAAAGGCTCCTCTTTCTCTTTTTTTTTTTGAAGAAATAAAGAGATTCTGTTAACTCTGTTGGATTATATTGAAATTCAATAACTCGGGGTAAGAAAGTAAAAGCAAGAGAGAGTGCCTGGTCGTTCACACTTTTGATGTAGCATGTTGCAGGGAAATGATTAGGCGTAGTACGCCTTAAGCCACTTTTCGTTGATGACCGCCTCTAGCTTTCCCCCATCTTCTTTGATAATCTTGTAGTAACCACTGTTATATGCTTTAGTGATTATGTACGGCCCTTCCCATTTGGGAGAAAACTTCGGTCCGATGCATCTTCTTTGGATGTGTTTGGCGGTCTTTAGCACCAGATCTCCTTCCTTGAAAACCCCGGGTTTTACATGGCTCATTGTACGCCCGGAAATCCTATTTTGTATACTTGTGCATGTTCCTCTGCCCGGGATCTTCTGGAGTCCAGAGTGTCTAGTTCCGCAATTCTGGCATTGAGTGATTCGGCTTCATTCCACTGGGGTCCGCTTGCTGCGGCAATTCTGGCTGACGGGATCTTGATTTCTGCGGGGAGGATCGCGTCTGTACCGTAGACGAGGGAATAAGGAGACATGCCGGTGGAGCTTCTAGGAGATATTCTTTACAGCCAGAGTGCCATTGGCAATTGCTCGTGCCAGATTCTAGGATTGTCGTGTACTGTCCGGCTGAGGATTCGGATCAAAGTCTTGTTGGTACTTTCGGCTTGCCCATTTCCCTGGGGATAATAGGCGGTAGAGAAGACTTGTTTGATTCCGTACCTTTCAAGCAGTTCCTGTACTTGCTTGTTAGCAAAAGGCGTGCCGTTGTCAGTGATGATGTGTTTAGGTACGCCAAAACGGCAGATGATGTGTTCCTTGATGAATGCCGCGATTGTGGCTCCAGTGGTTCCTTTCGGCCAGGACAGCTTCAACCAACTTGGTAAAGTACTCGGTCGCGGTTATTATGTACTCATCTTTGTTTTGAGTACGGTGGGTGGATCTTCCCAATGATGTCGAGTCCCGGCTATAAAAGGGCCACGGGATACTTATCGCGTGCAAGGGTGTTGGAGGCACGTGGATGAGGTTTCGTGACTGCGGCATTCTCGGCATTTACGAACGAAGGTAGCCGCGTCGTCTTCCATGGTCGGCCAGTAGTACCTCTCGTGTATCTGTAGGAATAGTTTCTGTTTCCCTTGGTGTTCGCCTTCATGCATTTCTCTTAACATAACTGGGATTTGTGCACCACTCAAACACCTTAGTAGACTTCCCCCGAAACTCTTGCGATATAAAACCCCACCATGGAACATGAATCTTTTGGACTTCTGCCTTAGCTTGGACGCATCCTCTTTGTTAGTAGGAAGAATGCCATCGCGAAGGAAAACCATGTACGGCTCCCTTGATCCCGGTGTGGTGATGTTGAGGACTTACATCGACATGGGGGCGCCTAGCAATTTGGACACGCTTTCGGAGTAATCGTGGCGGGTTTCCATCTCCGGCCAATAGTATCCAAGTCGTTGTAAACGATGGTAGAGGGTTACTACTGATGTTATTCCACAGAGACTTCGGTATGAACATGTTCAAGTTGTTGTTGTGCTTCCTCTTTCCCGAGACACCTTGATAGAGAGCTGTCTGGATTTCGATGATACAGGACACCTTGAAGCATAAAGAAATTCCGCAAAGTCTTGAGGTCGACCTTCCCTTGGAAAATTGAGTTGTTGAGTTCTTGAATGATAGGAGTTCTCCAGTCATCGTCTTCGGCTTTCTCAGGTTGTGAAAGTCATGTTGAAGCTATGGTTCTCCGTTTTCTTGTCGGGGTTTCCTCGGTTCCTTGTTTGTAGCTTTGAGGCTAGTGTAGCTAAGCGATCAAGCATGCTTGTTCTTTGCTACGGCCGACATGTGTGATGGTTGCTTCGGCGAAATAATTTAGTAGTTTTTGCGCTTGACCTGTATGGCGCAGTGTTAGTTCTTTCAATGCATAGATCCCGTTTACCTGGTTGATGAGTAATTTGGAATCTCCTCTTATCTCCAAATGTGTGGCCCCGGCTTGTTTAGCTAGTAATAGTCCAATGAGGAAGGCTTCGTATTCAGCTGAGTTATTGGTGCACGGAAAGTCTAGTTTGAAAGAGTGCGAGAAGAATTCTCCAGTAGGAGATACTAATACAACACCCGCTCCTCCGGTATTAGTGTTGGGGTGGAAGAGCCATCGAAGAATAGCAGCCATGTTTCTTCTTTGACTAAAAAGATATACGGAAGGTCTCGGGAGATTTTCTCGTAATTCTGCGGTGTTTTCTCCTGGGAATGCTGCTAACAGGTCTGCAACAGCCTGTCCTTTTATGGCCCTTGGGGAGACGCACGTTATGTCAAACTCTGATAGCTGCAGGAGCCACTTAGCCGGCCTCCCTATCAAGGCAGGTTTCGAGAGGAGAAACTTTACAGGGACTGATTTGGACACTAGCACCACCTTATTGGAGAGGAGGTAGTGTCTAAACTTCTGGATGGAATGAATCAGTGCTAAACACGCCTTTTCCGCCTTGGGGTATCTGAGTTCAGCGTCTCTCAACGTTCGACTGAAATAGTATATGGGGTATTCCATTCCTTTGTCGTCCTCTTGCGCGAGGAGAGCTCCGATGGAAGTATCGCTAAAGGCTGTGTAGAGACATAGTGGTCTCCCTTGCATAGGAGGCTTCATGACGGTTGGGGAGGACAATACTTGGCTGGATCTTCAGTACGCTTTTTCTTTGAGACGTAGTCCATGTGAAATTCGCTCCTTTTTTTAGCGAGAGGAGTAAACGTAGTGGTGAGTGTGCAGTCCGGTATGAAGCGACGAATGTAGTTTACTTTGCCCATGAAACTCTGGAGCTCCCTCACGGTTCGTGGTGGCGGCATCGTGAGGATAGCTTGCGTTTTGACTGGATCAACTTTTATTCCTGCGGCTGTTACTTGGAATCCCAAGAATTTCCCCGAAGAGACACCAAAGGCGCATTTCAAAGGATTCATCTTCAACTTGTATTCGCGGTATCTTTCGAATACTTGTCGTAGCGTTTCTGGATGATCCGCTCGAGTCTTCGATTTAACCACCACATCATCTACGTAATCTTCGACTTGCTTGTGCATTATATCGTGGAAGATGGTAGTCATGGCGCGTTGGTAAGTAGCGCGGCGTTCTTGAGACCGAAAGGCATTACGGTGTAATAGAAGTTTCCAAGAGGGGAGTTGGAAAGCAGTCTTACTTGCGTCGTGCTCATACATCTTTATCTAAGGTTGTAACCGCTATATCCATCCATGAAAGAGAACATACCATGTCCCTTTGGTAGCGTCTACCGGCATGTCGATGTTAGGTAGCGGGAAATCGTCTTTAGGCTGACACTTGTTCGGATCTCGAAATCGACACACCATCTAATCGACCATTTTTCTTTTTAACGAGAACGATATTGGCTAACCAAGTAGGATGGTGAATAGGTTTGACAAAACCAGCGGCTAGTAATTTCTGGACCTCCGCCTTGATTTGTTCTTCTACGTCGTGTCTGAATTGTCTTGGAGGCTGCTTGACTGGTTTGGATCCGGGTATTACATGCAGATGGTGGGTTACCAGTTTTCCATCCAAGCCAGGCATTTCTTCATAAGTCCATGCGAAGACGTCCTGGTATTCTTTGAGTAGGTCGACTAGCTTTGAGCGTTCCGCAGGATGTAGAGTCGAACTGATCGGAATGGGTCGCGGAAATTCCTCATTCCCTATATTGACAGTTTCGAGTTCGTCGGTGGTTAAGTCGGTCCCATCTTGTAGCTTCTGAGGGCGTACGGAACTTCCTCCTGGTTATTGTGAAGACATTCCTTCGGGCGGAGAGACCGGGTCATGGTCTCCCCTGCTAATTGCTAACAGCGGTGATAATGTGTGAGCTTTCCCTTTTTGCTTCGTCTTGCGGTAAGGGTGTACTCTTGCTTGGTGCGGGCACGGGTTACGCCCGGTGGCAAGAGACTGGCGGGTCTTCCTTCTGAGGAGGTGGTGGAAGGACGGTCTCCTCTGCGGGGTATCTCCAGTTTGTCGCTATCTCTGAGCGATGTCCATTTTGGTAGCAGAAAACTGTGAATCTTGGTCGCCACGCCTTTTGAACCCTCCTTCGGCCCATGTGCTTCTACGCAGTAGACTGGTGCATAGGGGGACAGTGACGCGGGAATGCGAACGACTTCTCCGTTCAATACTGTTTTCAGGCATTGGTGGTATGTTGAAGGGACGATTTTGAGATTGTGCAGCCACGGCCTTCCCAGTATCATGTGGTAGTCTGGTTCTTTTTCAATTACTTCAAACTTCACGCTTGATTGGATTGGCCCTCCTGCCAGCTCCAAGTTGATGTAGCCGTATGTGCTAGTTTGGTTGCCTTCGAAATCCGCCATCGTAGTGGGTTGTCGTGCGATCTCATTAGGCCGCACCTTGGCAGCTTTAAGTGTCTTGAGAGTGATGACATTGGAAGATGCACCGTGTCAATGAGCGCTCTTCGAAACTCTATGTTCTTGACGAGATCCGTAACATGCAAGGCCGGTTGTGACCGTCTTCTACCATCATGTCGTCGTCGGGTGAAAACAATATTGTTGGCGAGATCTTGGGGATCCTTGGAGTCCCCGTGGGTGCGGAGGAACTAGTGATGCGTTTAGTGCTATTCGGTTGATAGCGAGAGAATGTTTTTATCCGCTGGTCCTTGGAGAGGTGCGGCAATTCACATAAGTTTTCTACCAACATGGTCGCCTCTGGTCCGATGGCTTCCGGTCGGTGGACGAAACCGTTGATTTGAGAATGCTCATTTGGGATGTTAGTCCCCTGCTCTTGATCTCCGGGAAAATGAATCACTTAGCCCCGATGTTAGATTGATGAGGAAGTCGAGTATCTTTGTTAATCGCATCCTTCATTAGGTCCATGTTTTTGGCGTGGATCTCCTGAGCACGCATCAGGTCAACTAGTCTTGGGACCTCTTCATTGGTGGTATTGCTTCCAGAAATTGAGGAGTTATCATGACCTTGAGCGGGATCAATGTTGTGGAGATCACCTGATAGCCGACCATGCTTGCGTGAAAATTTGAGGATGGAAGCTAGAATTTGATATTGTAACCGAATGATCAATCCTCCCGCTGTGGACGCCAATTGTTTATGGGTAAAAATCGTTTCTGCTGGTTTCGGTAATTTCGGTGGGTGAGTGAGAAACTGGTTCAAACCCTAAACAAATGTGCTGCACGTGAGCACTTTATAGATTCGAGATCAATCTGTACAAGTCCGGCCTAAACCAAGAAATGGCCGTTCCAGACTTGCTTCGGTCACAAAGTGGAGGAGAAGGGTTGATTTGGGGAGGGAAGCAAAGAAAGGTGTTGAGGAGAGTAGTATCTCGACTTGTATCGAGAAAGTGAAAGCTTAGGAAGCTTGCAAGAGATGGAAGCTTTTGGGAGCGCTTGCAACGTTGCCTTTTACGAGAGTGTGGTATTTTTCTCCTGACCGAGACTTGTTGTCTGGTGGAAATAGGTAACACCTATTTATACAAGTCGAGATTGAAACGTACCCTGGCCTCATGAAGGAAGAGAGTAAAGGGTGAAATAATGGGAGGAGGTGGTAACCGCATGGTTTAATGGGCGAAAACGTTTTTCACCATTATTTCCTCTTTTATTTGACCGCTTTATTCCTTTTCACGCTTTCTTAATATGAGCATAGTGTACGCTGCATCTTTGTGACCGCCAAACCAAAACCCTAAAGAAGCATCCCCGGTTTGTGTCGATGTCTCGAGTGTTGGTTACATCTTGAGTGCAAGTGGCTTGCTAGTGGCGCGTGTGGCATGTGCCAATGGCATGTGTGGAATTCCTTGGTGGTAGGTTGCACGGTTTGCAAGTTAGGTTACCAGCGTGTGTGTTTGGCATGTGCCAATGGCATGTGCGGAATGCCTTGGTGGTAGGTTGCACGGTTTGCAAGTTAGGCTACCAGCGTGTGTGTTTGGCATGTGCAAATGGCTCGTGCGGCCATGTTGACCTAGTTGTAAGTCTTGCAAGCCTAGGGCGCTATGTTTGGCGTGGGCCAAAGGCATAGCGGCTTGGAAGTATGGCTTGCGACACGTGTTGGCATGTGCCAATGGCACGTGCGGCCATGTTGACCTAGTTGCAAGTCTTGCAAGCCTAGGGCGCTATGTTTGGCGTGGGCCAAAGGCATAGAGGCTTGGAAGTATGGCTTGCGACACGTGTTGGCATGTGCCAATGGCACGTGCGGCCATGCTTGACCTAGTTGCAAGTCTTGCAAGCCTAGGGCGCTATATTTGGCGTGGGCCAAAGGCATAGCGGCTTGGAAATATGGCTTGCGGCACGTGTTGGCATGTGCCAATGGCACGTGCGGCCATGTTGACCTAGTTGCAAGTCTTGCAAACCTAGGGCGCTATGTTGGGCATGGGCCAAAGGCATAGCGGCTTGGAAATATGGCTTGCGGCACGTGTTGGCATGTGCCAATGGCACGTGCGGCCATGTTGACCTAGTTGCAAGTCTTGCAAACCTAGGGCGCTATGTTTGGCGTGGGCCAAAGGCATAGCGGCTTGGAAGTATGGCTTGCGACACGTTTTGGCATGTGCCAATGGCACGTGCGGCCATGTTGACCTAGTTGCAAGTCTTGCAAACCTAGGGCGCTATATTTGGCATGTGCCAATGGCATAGCGGCTTGATTTGGCATTGTTGCCATGGTGCGAAGTATGCGGCTTGGTTTGGCATTGTTTCCATGGTGCGCGACATGCGGCTTGGTTTGGCATTGTTGCCATGGTGCGCAGATATGCGGCTTGGTTTGGCATTGTTGCCATGGTGCGCAAACATGCGGCTTGGTTTGGCATTGTTGCCATGGTGCGCTTGATATGCGGCTTGGTTTGGCATTGTTGCCATGGTGCGCAGGGTGCGGCTTGGTTTGGCATTGTTGCCATGATGCGCGAGGGTGCGGCTTGGTTTTGGCATTGTTGCCATGGTGCGCATGAGATGCGGCTTGGTTTGGCATTGTTGCCATGGTGCGCAGATATGCGGCTTGGTTTGGCATTGTTGCCATGGTGCGCGATATGCGGCTTGGTTTTGGCATTATTGCCATGGTGCGCAAAGCATGCGGCTTGGTTTGGCATTGTTGCCATGGTGCAAAGATATGCGGCTTGGTTTGGCATTGTTGCCATGGTGCTGCAAGGTGCGGCTTGGTTTGGCATTGTTGCCATGGTGCGCAGTGTGCGGCTTGGTTTTGGCATTGTTGCCATGGTGCGTGATATGCGGCTTGGTTTGGCATTGTTGCCATGGTGCTAGGAGGTGCGGCTTGGTTTGGCATTGTTGCCATGGTGCGCGGGGGTGCGGCTTGGTTTTGGAATTAGGGTTACGTGTCGAAAACCCAAATCTGGTATTTTGAAAAAATACCCCTATTAATTATTTACACCCGAGTTAAATGCTCTTAGTTAATGTGTTGCGGGTAACACTAGGTCATGGGGTTTTACGATTTTACCCCTTGTTTAAAAACCACCATCAACAACTAGTATACTTAAGCGCTCGACTACCAGTTTCTATCCAAATAACCCACCAAGAATAAGCTCTCAAGGTGTAAATTAACGCATGCTTTACACTCTGTGAATCGGAGTTGATCCTTGCATCGACGCATAGGCTCGCCCAGCTTACTAGTGTTATCTTTACACACAATTGCTTAACAAAATCCTCTCGTCAGCTTTTTGTGATTTACTACTTGTGTAAAGAATTGAGTGACAATTACACGTATCACCAACCCCAATACTAGTAGAAGAATTATTGATTGGTTAATTTAATTGATCACTTTAAATAACCCCTCAATATTCTTAAAAATTTAAAATAATAAAGATAATCAACAAATAAATAAAACTTGAAATAAACTTGGTTTAAGAAATTAAAACTTCATTGTTCAGGACTTTGAAATCTTCCCTAATCAAAAAGAAGTTTAGCTACTCATGGCTAAAAAGAATTCTACAAATAAATAAGAGAGAAAGAATAAAAATAAAATTAAAGATAAAAACTCACAAGAACAGCCCGGGGAGAAAGAAGTTTAGCCACAATAGTCGTACTAGATAAAGATGCAAAAGTCGGTTGAGTTAATCCCAAATAGGTACTGGTAATTGGGTGTCGTGCGGTGCATTCTATTAGCTTGCATATGGCTTCTGATCCGTTCGATCCTCTGAGAACTCTTTGTATCCTAATCTGTACAATCGATCTATCCATCTTTAGTGATCCACGTTGCACCAAATCATCAGTAATACCTTTAACGCGTCGAAGCTTGCGCAGAAGTACCACAAATACAGCCCCACCACGTGCTTGTCTGTTCCCTCTTTTCTTCTGATTTGTACGACTCTTGGACTTCCATCATCACACGTGGGTCCCTCTCGAGTTGTACAACTATCAACTCCACGCGGTCTTCATTGTTCCGTGCACATCTTTAACGCATCGAAGCTTGCGAGAAGTACCACAAATACAACCCCACCACGTGCTTGTCTGTTCTCTCTTTTCTTGATTTGTACGACTCTTGGACTTCCATCATCACACGTGGGTCCCTCTGAGTTCTACAACTATCAACTCCACGTACAGTCTTCATTGTTCCGTGCACATCTTCTTTTCAGGCTCTGCATGCCACGGTTTAACTCACAGCATCAACAATCATTCTTCCATCACATGCCTAGCTCAAAACATCAGCCCATGATCATCATCGTTCAAATGCCAGCACCGGCACAAGCTTCATCCTCATTCTCTCCTTAAACAGACATCGTCGGCCGACCATCACTGGCAACAACAGCTAGCCCATTCGAACTCCTCCATCTCTGTGTTGTTCCAGCGAGCAACCATTGCTCATATAACTCCACACTCGAGCACGTGCAATCACATCCAACTTCATCTCATTTCTGCCCGCAACTTCTTCTTCCCCGAGCTCCACTTTCTCACTGCTCTTAATCACCGGGATTTTGATCATCAGCAATGAAATCGTTTCTCGGTGAAAACTCAAATCGGCGACAACCCATGTTTTGTTTCGCCTTCAATTACCCAATGATGTCTATAAGATCCCGAAATACCTTCTTCTGAAATCCATCAAAATCATGATCATCATGATGATCAAGTTCCGACTGCCATCGCCTGAATTCTATTTTGCAACAGTGAAGACGAAGTGCCCCGAGTAATAAGTCGGGTGTCTTTAGTATTATTTGAACTTTGGCAGCCCCCCTATTGTAAAAGACTGGACTTCCTTTAGCACTTCCCTTGAACTTGACTACCCCTTAACAGGAAGGTGTCCCTTATCATCCGGTTGGGATACCAATAGCACTTCCCTTGGAAAATGACCATTTTACCCTTTTAGTCTTCTAAATTCTTGGTTTGCTCATAACTTCTTCATACGAACTCAGAATGACTCCGTTTTTTCGCCATTGTCTTTATCTTCTCGTCCTCTACACAATGAAAAGTAGAAATCTTGTATTTGAACGAGTTCCAATCGGTCTTTGGCCTTTCTCCACTTATAGCTAGCTTCTTTCCTTGCACAATTAAGTACATATTCACTTCTTTTGGATGATTTACCTAACAAAACACAAATAAGAGAAAACAAGCGTAATATACAATAATTTGCAAGAAAACCAACAAATACTAGCATGGAATTGACACTAAATATATGTGAAATATGCACTTATCAACATAGCTATGTCCAACGTTTTCATCTTCATGTTTTTAGATTTAGTTGTTTAAATTCTAAAGTTTGGTTTGGAAGATGATTTTTGCAGTATTAATCATTATGGTTTTATATATTGCAATATGTTATGGGATATGTATGTTTGCGTCCGTGAACTGTTATTGTCCCATATAATGTCAAAAGTTATCCCGTTTATATGTCGATATGCATGTATTAATACATGATCGATGAACTTTTGACAAACAAAAGTTAAGCCTATTATGTCATTTATTGATGGAAGATAGGTTAAAATCTTTTGTTTACAAGGATTATGTCTATTATATGTCATTGTGCAAATAGTGATGGAAAATAGAATAAATCTTTGTATATTCCGCAGTATTGGTCTTCCCTGATCCATATTTTATGTATATATTGTGCGGCTCCATAAGTCTTCTTGTGTGAGTATTTCCAACTAGACTAATCATAGATTCGTTGGTGGTTATTTTGGTTGTGTATTCTGATTAAATTAATCATGGGTCTCTTGTGGTTAGTTTTAATGAGAATTTCGGATACAAAATCATTTTGTGATTTTTGGTGTCCAAAGAAATCTTTCTTTTCTTGTAAAAGTAAGGTCTCTCTTGTTGTTCTTTCGGGAATGACATCAAATGGGGGGAGAGTTCTTTTGAACTTGTGCTTAATTGCCATATCTTTGTGGGGGAGTGCGGCTGTGGAATATTTGAGGAGTTATCTTTATCTTTATAATCTCCTTGATGAATGCATTTAGCTTCGGCTTTATGATTGCGTCCAAACAAAGTTTATATGTACTTTTCTTTGGTCTTGAAGTGTCTCCATGAAAATTTCATTAGGATCCCGTTTTCGTGCCTTTGCCAATTTTATTGACAAAAAGGGGGAGAATTAATATGTAGTTCACACTACAAATACATATGGTTTTCGGATAATTATGTAAGGGGAAGTGGTTTTCGTGTTGAGACGAAGTATTGACTAAGGGGGAGTGATACATATCACCATAGTATTGTTATCGAAGTTGTGATACGAGAACTTTGATGCTGTGTAATAATACTATGACACTGTATATCAATGCTCGAGAGCTTTTGTTTTCTCATTGTTATGGCTACGAGAACTTCGACAATTATGATGGTGAATGAACATATATGGAATCATAGGAGTACTTGGAAAAGACGAAGTTTTCGAGTAACGTTGAAGCACCAAGGAGATCAAGCATGTGGACGAAGCTACAAAGTTTTATCTATTTTGTAATCCATATGTATTGATAGTTTTGTCACTAAAATTGATAAAGGGGGAAATTGTTAGAGCATTGCTCGGTCGAACTCGCATGCGTTGCTATGTCAAGCATGTTTGTAAATATTAGTGATCAAAACTAAATGTCTTGATTTCTAGTTTACTTATGACTAAGTCTCGGTCTAGGATAGTTAAGTGTAGTTGAGCTCCAGACTCCATGGCGATCATCTTACGAAGACGAAGAACTACTCGAGGAACAAGTGGAACTTCATCCGAAAAAATCGTATGTGGAGACTTGAACTTATATGTCGCTCAAAAGTCTCTTTGTATCTCCTACTCTTGAGACAATAGTCGTATAAGTATGATAGTTTTCATACATACACATTTGCTATTTCGAGCCGAGTTTACTCGCCTATCTTTTCTCGAAATATGTGTTAGTGAGCTTTAGCTTTAACCATGTTCATCTTTACCCATGAAGAAAGTCATGATGACGTTTCAATCTTGAAAATAGCTTTGATGACGATAGTCGTGAATAACGATTGTTATAACATTATAGAAGAATGTTTCAATGATTGAAATGTAGAGTTGAGATTACCAACTATGGATATAAGCATATATAGTGTGCTCGCACATTAGTGTATAAATCCATGTGCCAGAAACCAAGTGCGTGCATATGTGTGCATGCGGTATTGGTGAAGGAGATATACTTTATTGGGCAAGATAAAAAAAAAATCACATACATCTTCGTTCGTTGTTTGTTGTGCCATCGATCGCAACTGATGGAAGCTATATATAAAACTTAAAGAAGGGGAACATAATTTAAATACCCCTCAAAATTCGCCCCTTAAAATATACCCTTATTCAAGTTTTAAAAATACCCCTATCTTCTGAAAAGTGGAAGCAACTAGCACAAGTTGCTTTCAGAAGTGGACGAAACTTTTAAAAGTTGCTTCCAAAAGTGGAAGCAACTTTCTCAAGTTGACTCCAAAAACATTATTTTTTACCCCTCTAGGTATTTGTGCAAGGTCAATAAAAATGGAGGGTATTTATAACATTCCCACAAAGAATATAAAGTTGCAACTCAAAAAAAGTTCATAAATCCTTGTTTGCTCGTACAAAAGCAGCAGGTTTACTAACTCCTTTTATATAGTTTTTTTTTTTTTCTTTTTAATTTTTTTTTTTTTTTTTTTTTTTTTTTTTTGCTCTAGACTAGTGGTCCCTAAACTACATCCAAACTCCTTAAATTGGAGCGGATTTCAACAATTACAGGGTTCGAACCCCTACATCCCAGTGGAAGGGAGCATGCCAACCACCGGACAACTTAGTGATCGGAAAAAGGTTCCCTTTATAGAGTTTTCACTTCCAAATCCTAACCTGGTTGTGACTTGTGGGAAATGGAACTTATCCATTTATTCTGGAACAATTTTTTATTTTTGGATGTACTGATGCATATGAATGTGAAGGCAATTTGGTATACTTTCGGTAGTTAGCTAGCTAGTGCAACTTAGTATATTCTTCTCTCTCACACTCTCACTGACAGCCACAGCCGTTTGGCCTTTGTCAGGGGAACCCATATTTTTACTCTCACCGTCTCTTGAAGCAATCCATTGGAATCTTCGAAAAATAAAATTTGAGTCTTTGATAATATCTTGAACAACACATCGTTTGCAGGTAAAAAGTTGCTCACCAAATTCAAAAGAGAACATAATCATAATCTCATTAAGAGGGACATTGGATCTTTCTTTAATAAAAAAATATTCTAGCACAAATTCCATCATAATCTCATTAAGTTGCCCGTTAGAGTGACGTCAGTGGCTCATCGCCATCATATTCTTCAAACTGATCAATGCCATCGTCATCATAGTAATAATCATCAAGATATTCACTAATAGAAATAGTGGACAAAATACCCGTAGCGGATTTTGAATCATAATTCAAGCCATTTCCATCCACAACACTCTGTTGGAATATTTTCAAATCCCGGAAGAATTTTTTGGTGGTACGTAATCGTTTCGACCATTACAAACATATCCAGAATCTTCAAATCAATGACGCCATTGATGTCGATGATGAAGAGACTCATCGTTCGTGAAGAGAAACCTGTTGGTGAAAAGATGTATATTCCCAACGAGATCACGAAAACCTCTATAAATAGCATCTCCCAAAACCCGTTTAAGACATATCGGAAAAACCTTTTCTGTTTTCTCTCTTTTCTAAAAGCATCATCAGAAATTTTGTTTACATGTGTTCTTGATTGGATCAAGGGGTACAAACCTTGAATTCAATTTCCGTTGTAGGGCTTTCATTGTATCCTGAAGGCATTATTTCACATACCTGTTGTAATCGCCAATTTATTGGGAGGGTAGAAATAATTGTCTAAAAGAAATCTTATGAGCCTTGAAAGTTTGGAGTACAACAATCTCTTCCTGTGTTATTTCATCTTCTATTGCAACCCAGTTTTTCCTAGGGGTGGGACTTGGGTTGGTTGGTCGGGTTGGAAGGCTTGGCCGAGGCAGACCCGAGGTAGAAATTATTTGCCCAGATTGCCCATGGAACCCGTGCAACCCGTGGAGGTGCTGCCCAAGACCCGCCCAAGTTATATTCCTCGGGTTCCCCGGGTTGACATGCTAATACTTTACAACATAAAAATTGTGGACATAGAATGGGGTTAGTTAGTAGACTCATATATATATATACACACATAGAAACCCTAATGACCTTAATTTAAGTCTTAAATTTATTTTTTATTAATGTTAATGTGATAATAACAAATTTTGGTAATTATAATTATAAGATTTAATTATTGTTTTTAGCTTAAATTTCCAAATAACTTATGATTATTGACAATAATATAAATTTGTTTTCATATTGAATTAATAATGAGATAGATATGATTTATATTTTCATTATTAGGTTTGAAGATAATGGCTAAAATTGCTTTTAATAGATAATACTACCAATTATAAAAATAGTTTATATAATTATATTATAGTTCCTCGGGTTGGGTGGGTTGCTCGGATTAGAAAGTTTTGTGCCCATGCCTGCCCAAGTTTAACTCGGGTTTATTAAAATTGTTCCCGAGCTTGCCCAAACTTTTAAACTACATTGCCCATGCCCGCCCAACGTTCGGGTTGGGCATGAGTTGGGTGGGTTGACCCAACCCAAGTCCCACCCCTAGTTTTTCCAACACACTCAGCGACGGGTCCAGGAATTCAAGCCATTTCCATCCACGACACTCCAAGCCAATGACCGTTGATTCCTTTGGCCTTATCTTTCTATTTATTCCCCGGGTTAATGTGACAATCTGCGCACCTCGCGACACCACATTTACTTGCGAACTTGGAGAGATTCGTTGGCTTCCTTGACACTTTTGTGTATGCTCTGGCGGTTGGACGGGATTCTAGTGCGTTGACTATTTTTGACTTGGGTGTAGGATTTAATGGTGATGGCAAGAGACCATGTAGCTCCTAACCATCCCATGCTGTCGACCCTCTCTCTTCATTTTCATTTTGTAGTGATGGCTTTAAACTGTATTTGATACAATTGTGCTGCTTCTTCATCCGTTTATATTTAGCTGAGAAACAGAAACTTGGTTATCAAGTAGTTTGCTTGGGTCAATGCCCTTGCGGAGCAAGTCATCTTGTAAGACACAACTAGGGGTGTTCATGGTCGGTTTTGGTTCGGTTTCAAGCCAAACCAAAACCGAAACCAATACTATCGGTTTCTAAAAATTGAAACCAAACCAATCTATTAATCATTGGTTAGGTTTCCAAATGGTTCCATCCGGTTTCGGTTTTTCCCAGTGGTTTTTGGTTAACCAATAATTATGTCAAACCAAAAAAAAAAAAATTACACTAATTTACAGAAAAAAATAGTATTGGTTTACAAAAATTTACAGACAAAAAATAAATAAAAAAAATATCAAGAGTAGTTAAAGCTTACTCTAAATCTAGAGATCAAAAGAAGATTTAACTAATGGCAGTGACATCTCTAATGAAAATTTAATCAATGATTTTTTTTTATCAATATTCGGTTAACCATTGGTTATTGGTTCGGTTTCTCTATCATACCAAAACCAAACCATTAATCTCGGTTTTCATCTTTTCTAAACCAAAACCAACCATTAGTTAATGGTTCGATTCGGTTTCCCCCTAATCGGTTTGGTTTGGTTCGGTTTCTCGGTTAACCAGTAACCATGAACACCCCTAGACACAACTGCACATCAAATTATTAATCAATTCTTTATTATTTGTTAATTTGATGAAATTGAATTATTTGACTGCGGTAGTTCAATAAAATATTAACTTTGATAGCACTATTTAGCTCCCAAGTAAAATATGTAGGCTTCTTTTAAATGTAGTCCACACATTTATTAACCATAACTCATTAAAACTAAATGTTTAGGCTCTTTAAGCTAACCAACATACATTAATAATCATTCTACATTGCCCACAAAATTATTTATTATTACCCTATTATATATAGTCTAAATTAATAAGACAATTATCAAATCCCTAAATCAACATCAACAATAACAACAACAAAAAGATGCTAATTATCTAATTAAATTTTTGGAAGATATTTGACATAATTAATGTTTTTGCAAAATAATCAATACCCTCAATCAATTTTTGAGAAGAAAAAAATATAATCTTAAATTTTTTTTTAATAGATAATGTTTGTGGAGTTCTAGGAGAATGGTCATAGGAAAGGAACAAAACTTAATTCCATTTCAATTAATGTTGTCGTGGAATTTTGTTAAAAGAACAATTAGATTATACACCCGGTCAATTTAAATGTAATCATGATTAAGAAAAAATTATTTTAGAGAAAGTTAGATTTAGAGTTTATTTAGAGAAAAATAAGAATTAGGGTATATATATATAATTGTTTAATTTGTGAGAATACTAAAAGAACAATGATAATTAATTTTAAGTATGATTAAGAAAAATAGTTAGGGTATATTTTGATTTTGACCAACAGTGAGATTTAAGTTGAATTGTCCATGAAAATTAAATTATTTGGTTTTTCATTTTAACTTTTAGTTTTTCATTTGAACTTCAACTTTTTAGGTTATGGTTAATAAATATGTGTGCTATATTTAAAAGAAACCAAAATGTATGGATACGGCATATTACAGTTATTTGAACTTGTAGTGCGGTAGAGTTTACCACGTACCGGAGTCATCTTGGGACTTTTACAGTTTCTCTCTTTAAGCCTTTATGTCTAGCAATTGGCATCATTCAGGCAATGAGGCGTATTGATAAAATAGAATCCTAATTTAAGGCATATATTTTAATAACCCTACCCTACAGATGCTTATAATGGGTGTCCAAGAAATAGTTACTAAACTATTTCTTTAGTACGCGGAATTACATTAAATATCACTATCATTTTTAATTATACTTTTTTTTAATTTTTTTCTTTTCGGAGCTTGAACAGATTTTCGTATAATTGGAAATAAAATTTCGTGAATAGCGTTCAACATAACTGCCCTTGAATCAAGAAGAAAAAATGCCACAAAGCGTAAACTATTTGATTACTGGACCTAAAACTTACTACAACAAGTGTGAGATAGAAGTTACTGCTAACAAGTAGAACAACAAAAGAGAGTCTATACGTAGGGATCGAGCTGCGTTCGAGATAACAAGACTAGTAGTAAGGTTTACGATGTTGGAAAAATTTGGTAATTACGGAGGATGATAACACTAAAAGAAATTGTTGTACTCAAAAACTTTCAAGGCTCATAAGATTTCTTTTAGACGATTATTTCTACCCTCCCAATATCAATTGGCGACTGCAACAGGTATGCGAAATAATGCCTTCAGGATACAATGAAAGCCCTACAACAGAAAATTGGATTCAAGGTTTGCACCCCTTGGCCGAATCAAGAACATACTAGAAAGAATTCTGATGATGCTTTAGAAAGAGAGAAAACAGGTTGAAATTTTATTGTTAAGAATGGGAGAATGCCTTCACTATTTATAGGGATATTCATGCCTATTGGAGATGCCTCTTCACTTCCAAAAGACATATAAGGTGTCTATTGGGAATGGTTGTCTTTTATGAACCATCACACCTATTAAAGGTGTCTCTTTATCTCCAACTAACATCCATTGGTTTATCCAACACAGAATACTTCCCCGTCATAGCGGCAAACCAAAACATAAAACCATTTTATTTTCTAAGATATTGAAAATATCCAACAATCTCCCCCCTATTTTCAATAACCAAAAACATGAAAATAAAAATAAAACAAAACTTTTAAATCGTAGTGGTCGCATCACACAAGTGATCGCCTACGTACTCCGAGTGGGATCGGCCAGGCGTAGTTCAAGCACAATTGAGACTAAGCATCATCGTTGAACTCAACACATAAATGATAGGTATCTTTTGGATTTGAACCTTCACTTAGTGTAAGAAACTCAAAGCCTTATCGAGATTCTATGGTGAAACCAGTCTTGAACCAAGTATCCCTTATGATAAAACCGGAGTCTCCACACATATTGATTTCATAAATCATGTGTTCTGTAGCCAAGCACTTTAATGGCCATGTGCTTATATCCTTGATTCATGAGTCTTCTTTAGAGAACAGTCTTCTTCTCTTAGGAAACGGCCTGATTTCCCTACTCATATAGGTAAGTCTCGAAGGTGTTTCTGCGATACACCTGTAAACAATAATAGACTTATTAAGGATTAATATCCATCCATTTTTCTTGCAGAACCCGCACTAAACAGAAATGAGAAGTTTTATACTTAGTGCACCATAATCACTTCCATAACTTGTTGGTACCACATTGAACCTTGTTTATCCTTTTCAAAACATAGGTTGGGTTTCTGCTATGGGTGATCAACCTTCCTTCACTGGACCTTAGTCCCATTTCTGTATACTTCATTAAAAACATTTCCTTTGGGAGACTTTTCATAGATAGGTCTTCCAAGTTCTTCTCCGTTTCAATGGTTAACTGCAATTACTCCTTTCTTGAATAATTGACTTACCGTTCCAATGTACAAGACTTTTATGTCTTGACTTTTCAATATAAGTCTTTGTTACAGACGTTATAGATCATAGCCTGATTCACAATTAATCAAGACCGCTTGAGATGGCTTCTTCCAAAAATGGGATCTCTACAAGTTAGGTTCTAAGCCATTCTTCCTCATTAATTGCATCCATTTATGCAATCAATTTTGACAACATTATTAAAAATGTTCCTATTTAATTTTACAAAATAATTGTAACTTCTCTAGTGATCCTAATTGACATTTACGTTTAATTCACAAGAAGTCATTATAGACTTGCATACACAGAGGCATATAAAATTTGTAGGCAACTTGCTTGCTATTTTAACAAGCACATTATTACAATGAGTAACTCCTCTACTCATGCCTAATCTTTTACAAATTTAAACCCAAGAACATAGACAATGTCTATTTAACATTTTACATTATGTAATGCAAATGTTCATAATTTATGCATCGGTAATATCATAACACCTCATCGTTGGATATTTGGTCGCGCCCAATCTTCCAATACGTTACATATTCACCGGTATTCCATTTTTCGATGTCATTTAAGACATGCCAATTTCCAAATTTTGGAACCATATAATTCTTAATGAAAGAATTATGATTTCAGACTTCTATAAATTTATAATTCCTACCGCAAGAATTATAACTGTACCAAAAATTGTAGTCTCAACAATCATTGGTGATCTCTATTGGTTCTCTAATTATAGAGCATTCATGATAATACTCCTCTATTGTCACGCGACCAAAACTGTGTCATTGAACGACACTTCCTTTTCTCAGCACTTCGACCTTCTTCCTCAACTTGCAACCTGAAGATCACAACCAAATTAACCTTGGTATTTTCAGAAGCATTTTCAGTCTCCAAATCATGATCAATATTTCAATTGAACCAATCTTTTAAGCAATTGAAAATTCTAGTTTGATCAAAATGCTATGGTATGGAATCCATAGCCCCCACACTTGAAGCGTATTGGCACTTACGAACGATCAAAAAATTTGATAGTTAGTCAAAACTACACAGCCATAAGGGAAGCATCCCCTACTTCGGTATGCCCCTGACTTTACGCAGGACTCTCGTACACATGTTTACTGTGAAGGATATGGATTTGACTCACCAAAGCCCCATATTCAAGTAAACATGTTTCTTCCGATGATGGGAAACCATTCTTATCCAAAGCGATCATGGAAAGAATCACATGTACACGGTACACCAGCCATTGTACCCTCTGAGATCAAACTCATAACAGTTAATTAAACTAATCCTTTCTCCCCCACATTTCATGATCATTATAAAATGTCATGAAACCGGAAATGATGTTCCGAGCTTTAAGTTTGTTAGAACCAAAACGTTTCCATACTGTGAGAGAATCAATACATGAATGATCATTTCCTCGGGTACAACGAATGGGAGTCTCAGAATCCTCGATGTTGTGACCAGTAATCACAAACGAAAGTCCTTTATACCCGCTCTTCATGGTCATTCAGTATCATGGAATCTTACCGAAACTCTCACAATAGATTGTCCCGATCAGTGGGGTTTCATTATCCTCCTCCTTCGCATGTTGATCCAAAATCAGTTGGACCGACCCTCTACTTCCATCCTCGGTTCTTTCCCAACGATCAACTGTATGCCTGTCGATTTCTCATCCTTTCAAAATTGATGTATTCTGTAATCATCACATTTGCTATTGATTATGCGACGTCAAAGCAAATTTCAATTTAACCAGCGCTACGAACAGGCATGATATGGAATTTTGGTATGTGTCTTTTGGAAACACATATGTCCTGTATCTAATCTCAAAACAGATAGCAACGATTATACAATAACACTGAACAGACACATTGGTTAGTTAATACGGTTGATTAAAAACCAAAATTAAGAAGCATCGCTGAGATCGTTAGTTCTATAAAAAATTTCTCAATCAAAAATGTTGCGCAGTACATTGTTATACAGCCAAAACAAATTCATATCGATTCATTCGCGTGCAGTGGAATTGACAAGCACTAACCATACGAATCATGCATGAGTTAATTAAATTAGAATAAACTAATGTTACTTAATCATCAACAATGCACTGAACAAGATTTGCCATGCTAGATTTTTTAACAGTGGGGTCTGCATATCAGAGTCATGGTGATAAACATACGTATTTCACATAATAACATTCCAAGGAGCGCAATGAGCATTTCCCAAAGAAACCGAATAGTTTGGGAAATGAACATGTCTTAAAGATTGTTGGAAATATTATGCGGATTCGGTTTCTCGGAAATCATTTTCATGCTACAGACAAAATACTAACAAGAAAAGAGTTAGAAAGACTTATCAGATTGGTTGATCGAGGCAAGGTAATCCTCTTTCCTTAAAGACAATTCATCCCGCATACGGTACTCACGGTTCTACGGATGTTTCCTTCCAAGATACAACGATCACGCCTTATAGTAAGTAGCACTACAATAATTTTAGGCCAGCGAATGTTGACAATTACTGAGCTCTTAATTGACTCTGACTCTTGACTTCAAAAATCTGTTTTCTACGAATTTTCATCCTCCATTGTTAGGAAACTAATCGTCTAAAACTGTTGGAAAAAACTGGGTAATTACGGAGGATGATAACACTAAAAGAAATTGTTGTACTCAAAAACTTTCAAGGCTCATAAGATTTCTTTTAGACGATTATTTCTACCCTCCCAATATCAATTGGCGATTGCAACAGGTATGCGAAATAATGCCTTCAGGATACAATGAAAGCCCCTACAAGAAGTAAAAATTGGATTCAAGGTTTGCACCCCTTGACCCAATCAAAAACATACTAGAAAGAATTCTGATGATGCTTTAGAAAGAGAGAAAACAGGTTGAAATTTTATTGTTAAGAATGGGAGAATGCCTTCACTATTTATAGGGATATTCATGCCTATTGGAGATGCCTCTTCACTTCCAAAAGACATATAAGGTGTCTATTGGGAACGGTTGTCTTTTATGAACCATCACACCTATTAAAGGTGTTTCTTTATCTCCAACTAACATCCATTGGTTTATCCAACACAAAATACTTCCCCGTCATAGCGGCAAACCAAAACATAAAACCATTTTATTTTCTAAGATATTGAAAATATCCAACATACGAATGTTCTGCTTCTTCCTGGGATTGTTGTTATCTACAAACAACACACCGTTATACATTTGCGCTGCTTCATAACTACTTATTCTTGGTGGTGGAGCCTGCTTGTTGTAATGATGCTTCTCAACTTCCAGCACACCGCCATATTTACGAACTGCTTCATAACAGTCAATGACTTCGACATAGTTTGTTTGCGGTGAAGTCTGCTGTTGTCGGTAATGGTAATGATGAGGGTGCTGGACATGCTGTGGAGCGGTACCCTTGCGCAAGTTTTCAACCATACCAAAACCCTCAAACCCAACATTTGATAGGTCTTTTTGTGGTGCCATCTCACAATTGATGAAAGCTATAAAGCCTAAAGACGAAGTTGCAACTCAAAACAAGTTCTTAAATCTTTGTTTGCTCGTACTAAAGCAGCAGGTTCACTTACTCCCTTTATATAGGTTCAAATCCTAACCTTCTTGTTGTTATTGTAAATGACAACTTATCCATATATTCTCGATCGAACAACTTTTGAATGTGCAGATGCATTTGGTGAAGCCAGTTTGGCAAATAGTTAGTGCAACAAAGTATATTCTTCCCCCACGCTCTCTTTAAGTGACAGCTCCACAGGCTTGCCTTTGTTGGGGGATCTATATCTATTTTTTTCTTTCTCAATCCATCTTTTACTCTCATTACCTCTTAAGAATATTTCATTCCCATCCATTTGGAGCCTAGTTAGTAAGTTCGTGAATGATTCGCGAATCACGAATTTTACCATTTTATTCGCGTACGTTTGCAACTCCGAACCCAAGTCGCGTATTATGTGGCATTCCCGGATTATTCGCGAATCGTTCACGAATTTTACGTATCCCGAATCCCGAATGATATGCCCGCTTAATTCGTCATAAATTCTTTAGCTTTTACGTTTTTAAAGGCCCCACTTTTTGGGGTTTCTCGCCTCCGGGCATACACGACCCAATATTGGACGTTGTTGTAATTTTTATGAAATAAAAATGACTGAAAAATTTTGAAGGTGAAGGTGAGAGAGATCTCAAACTCACTGACCAAGCATCTAAACCACTATACCACGTCCTCTTGGATAACTAATGTTGTATATATTATTAATATCATCGTATTAATTTTATTTTTTCTTTAAATAACTCACACATATGCATAAAAATTAGTCTATGACCTTATAAATATAAATTATTTAGTATATATAGATACCGAATTTTCAGAGCCGAACTCACATTTATAAATCGAATTATACACGTACGTATGCCGTTCCGAACCATCGACGAATCACGTCCCGTTGACCGAATCTTGGACCGAATCTGAATTTTACAAAACCGTATAATACTCTGTACGTTTGCCGTTCCGTACGTTTTCGAATTCCGAATAGCTAACTAGGATTTGGAGTGATCAAGAGCAATCCACTGGAACCTTTGAAAATATCTTTTGGGGTCTTCGAGAGCATCCACAATGGACGACTATAACCAAAATTTTGGTCGAAAAACCAGACGCAGTGGAACGGAGTAAAGATCAAAAACTAGACTAAAACCAAAAACCAAACCATATTTGGTCTTTAGTTTGGTTTTGGTCGAGCGTAATTTAAAACTACGCTCGCCGCGAGATGCAGATATTAGTTGCGTTTGGAGTGGGGCGCAACTTGAATTTACGTTTGAATGAGGCGTAACTTGAAATTACGTTTGAATTAAATTGGGGCGCAACTTTAAAATACGTTTGAGTTGAGGCGCAACTTTAAAATACGTTTGAGTTGGGGCGTAACTTGAAATTGTGTTTGAATTGAATTGGGGCGCAACTTTAAAATACGCTTGAGTTGGGGCGCAACTTTAAAATACGTTTGAATTGGGACGTAACTTAAAGTTTCGTTTGACTAAATTTTACTCCATAACCGTAGCGTAACACCACGGACTAAACCCAAATTTTTTAGTTTTTTTTTTTGGTTTTTGGTGTTTGGGTATGGTCGCACCACTGCAGTTGCTCTGAAATATTTTGAACCAACACATCTTTAGCAGGTAAAAAGTAACTTCTATGATTTGGAATTGACGAGTAAAATACTTCCCATGTTCACATTTTATCTAGAAGGTTGGAATGATTAAGCAAAAATAATTTCATTCATCAACAATGATTTTGGAATTCAGATTTCATGATTTTGTATATAAACAAGTTTCTTTAGAATAAAAATAGACTATTTACTTTTCACAAGTGATTGTGACAGAGCATGTAATAATGACGAGTGCTAAATAGTGCATATTTATACACCTTTTTATTGGCATTTTACTCATCTTTTGCGCTTAGAAATCAAATATTATCCCAGATTTGTGTTTTCTTTGTTTTCAAGAATAAATATTTGTATTAATTAATTTTGTGTTTTTAGGTAATAAATAAAGCTCGGAGAATCTGAGGAGCCAAGAGCAGAAGAATTAGAGACGAGCATCTATGGAGCAGATAGCCAAAGCCCACGCGCGAATCAGTTGCAACCCAACAAGGAAGACATGGGCTAGAGCTACCCACGACCCGGATCCGAACCCGCTCATCCCGAGCCGTTAAGATCTTCACTCGCCACATCCTACGCTCGCTCCGACTTCCTCATCATCTCTTGATGTCTCCGCTCAACACCAAAACAACTCAACTCTCCCCGAGCCGTTCGAGATCTTCTCCGCCTAAATCCAACGCTCGCTACGACATTTCCATCATCCGTCGCTACACCTCGCTTCACACAAAACTACCCATAACCCTATACCCTATTCGATCACTTCATTTCTCTTCTCCATCTTCTCTTTCTTCTCTCGCAAACCCCTTACCCTCACCTTCTCCTCCCTTACCCGATTCGAGACCATCATCACCACTTCCATCACTTCCCCGACACCAACAAGTACCACCACTGACCTCCAACCGCACCACCTTCTCCCCTAGCTTCTCTCTATTTCTCTCATAGCTTCTTTCCTAGAGGCTGAGTGAGAAATAGGAAGAACTATGGTTAGGTTTCGATCAATCAATCAAGTGATGGAGTTCTCGAGCCGCACGACAAGAGGAGAAGGCGATTCGTAGTATGGGTTTGATTTAATTTTGTTTTATAATAAATTAGGGTTTGATATTTTGAATCTTGATGCATGTATAAATAGAACCGAACCGGGTGTGTAGAAGGCATGCAGGCTAGCCAGAGCGTCAATAGTAGTTTTATCTCGTTGTATCATGTTCTAATTTGATTTCCGGGGTGTTTGATGAAACCCCGATTCCAATGTGAAGCATGTCCGATTTGATATGATTTTTGTTGTGTTCTAATATGATTAAGATTAGTAGTTAGCCATTGAGTTTACAAGCCCGTGATGAGTGGTACCGTAAGAAGACCACTCATACTAGGGGTGACTTAACAAATTTAGTTAATGAATATCTAGCCAAGACCTTCAAAGGAAGGCACATGATCATAACTTAGCTTGCATTGCCTTAGCATAAGAACAGGTGGTGGAAATAATCACCCTGGTCACTTCCTAATTTGTCACAATCATTTGCTACTTTAGTTCAGTTCACTGTCACAACTTCTCAGTCGTTTCGACAAACCAAACACTAGTCTTGTTACTTTCTAGAATTCAGTAGAGGAAGCCTTAGATCACTTAAGCACCACAAATCTCTGTGGGAATGACCCGTATTTGCCACTGTCTATAAACTAGACACCGTGCACTTGCGGTTTAGACATAGTCGTAGGATAAATCACATCTTTAAAATCCTACCAAGTTTTTGGCGCCGCTGCCGGGGACTTGGCGTGTGCCCTGTGATTTTTGGCTTAACTTCACTGTTTTTCTACTATCCCTGTACATATTCACTTTGTGTTATTTCTTTTAGCTCTTTAATTAGTGTAACTTAGCTTATTTTACCATTGCACTTAGTTGTTCGCTTTTGCTTACATCTTCATTGCATATTGTCTCGCATCTTCTATTACATCTTGGTCATTGCACCCTAGTTTCATTATTTCCTTTGATAGCATAACACAAATTGTTTTCTTGCACTTGCACCTTTAGAGTCACCACTCAAGTGGAGCTTTGTCACTAATTACAAGGAGACTAAGCAACCTTGTAACTTAGAGTCAACTGCAACTCTTTTTCCCCTGTGTCAGTCCAATTGACTCTCAGGCTTGTGCTGGTTTCTATCTTGATCTTCTGCTATTATCCCAAGTGCTGGGAACTAAAACACTCTTTGTTGAGATAGCAGGTACTCCCTGTGCTACTGTGGAGCAGCTAAACCAACCCAGGGAACCAAGGAAAAACCTTAACTTGAGCTTGTCTGCTGTGCAGACTATTAATCTGAGCCAACCCCAGGGTGAGACAAGGAGCTGAGCACAGCCACTGTGGCTAAAGCAAGTTAGTATCATTCTCTAACTCTGCTCTGTGATTGATAAATGTATGGGTGACACTCCATGAATGCATGCTAAACATATTTGCTAGCTGAAATAGCTATGTCTCTGAGCTGAACTGTGTCAATTTGTGCATCTGTGTGAAATTATCTCCACATCCATGAGCCTTGTCTCACTGACCCTTGCAATTCTGCCTGGTGAATTAGCATGTTGCCAGTTTTTGAATTCCCATAAACTTATTCCTGAGAAAGTTGAACTAAAACCATTTTTGTATATGCATCTGTTCACATGTGCATGACAAATTGGCTACCTTGAATAACTGTGGTAACTCTAGAACTTGTGCTTGTGTGGAACCTGTGCATAACCCTGTGACCTGTTGAATCTTTGAGAAATGCTTGCCTGACAAACTAGTTACATTGTTGGGTTGCATGAGGTTTGTAAACTAGCTGTCCTGCCACCTTTTTGCATATCTCAGTGGCATTTGAAATATCTGTGTCTTGTGTTACTCGGCCAACTAGAGTTAAACTCCAGCCCCTGAAGCTGTGAGTTAAGCTGTAACCCTAGGAACCAAGTGAGACAGCTCACCTTATCTGCACTATACCTTGTGTGAGCTGTTGAGCCAGTCAGTTGCCAGACCCATTGCGTGCTCATTCCCCTGTCCAGCCCCTACAGCTGCGAGTTGAAGCTACATTTGCATAACATCTTTGGTGCATGAACCTGTTGACAGACCTTTGCATACCTTGCCTTGCCTTGGCCGAGTGCACAGCCCATTGACCCTGCCACCCCGAAGTCTCGTGGGTTTGAGTGATCTTTTGCATCTGTGGTTTGTAAGTGCATTCATTGCTTTAACAGCACCAGCTCCATCCCCTGCAGCTGTAGAGCTTGAGTGCAACCTGGTTAGCCTAGGTTAGCTGTAGCCTAAGCATAACCCTAAGCATAACCTTGCTGTGCTACATCTTTAATCTGTGCTATACCCCTTTGAGCAAACCCTGAGCTTGGCTGTAACCATCTGACCTGCTAATACCCTGTGTTGTAAAATGTGCAATTTGTGAATCCGTTGCATGCCCTGAGCTCAGCCCTGTGCCTTGTGTGAGACCCTGTTGAAACAACTCTGTTGCTTCTGTGCATCTTTGCACCAATTTTAGCATCTCACTTGCACCTTACACTCTCTTTGTTTACCTGCCACTTTCTGTCCGAGCCGCACTTAGAATTTTTCTTGTGAGTTGCTCTTAATCTGGCCTGTGCTCTGTCTTTTTGTGTGAGTGTGTGTTACTATAAGTTGTGCTTAAGTTGAGAAATCAGGTATCATTTCTGCTGCTGTGTGTGTGATTCACTTGCCAACCTTTCCCCGTGCTCGGCTTTGACTAAGGCATAAGCCGCACCGCACTCGGGGACCTGTCTTTGTGCAAGCCCGCATAAACCGGGATGTACAACCTGTGCTTGAGCTCGCCAATCTCTCGCACTCAAATCATTTGAAACCCACATATTGGGTTGAGCATACACTCGCACAAAAACAATTTGTGCATAAAACCCAAATCTTGGGCTGAACATGAGCTGAAGCCCACTTACTGGGCTTTGCATTCCATCGAACTTTCAGCCCACAAAACTGGGTCAAACCCGCAACCTTGACCCACATCAGCCATATCTTTTGGGTCTGTTTACACAAACCTGGGCTGTCTGCACACACTGAGCCCACATCATCTGGGCTGAAATACACCTATTCAGTTGGGCTTTACAACTGCAAAAAGCAACCTTTTGGGCTTACTCTTAGAATCAGGTGTCATTTTCTTTTGTGGGTTGTATCTTTCTGGGCTGTGCACAAAACCGAGCCCAATTCAACCTAATCTGGGCTATACATTTTTCAACCTAAGCTGGGCTCTGCTCATAACCTAGGCTCAACTCACTTCTGGGCTGTGCATTGTCAACCCAATTCTGGGCTTGCACAAAACCGAGCCCAACACCACAACAACTGGGCTGCATAAACTGGGCTCTGCTCCTTACCAATCTCTGCACAACCTGGGCCCACAACAGCTGGGCCTTGCACAACAACTAGGTTTTGCACATAACCTGGGCTTAAACCAAACTGAGCCCACAGTTCACTGGGCTGTACATTCCCAAACAAACCAAATCTCACACAAACCAAATGAAACCCAACAAACCAAAAACCCAATAAACCAAGGCCCACATAAACCAAACTAGACTTTGAGTTCAATTTGCATGCTAAATCATGTCGGAAATTTGTCTCGCAACTAGGGATACAAGCAAATCCATTAGAGAGCTTGCTTATGGGCACGCTTCACAGTATGAACCCCCCACATACCATAGTGATTTTAGGGAATCTTATGAGCCTTCTCAGGGCCCTGACCTTGAACATCCATACCCTAATCATTATGACCACATGTATCATCAACCACCATGGGAGGATGAGCAATTCTACCCTTCAATGAACCCATGTATGCACTCAATGGAAAACCTCATAGAGCAAAATGCTAGGCTTGAACTGAATGCAATACATGACCATCCATATAGCAACATATCTGAATTTCCTTCCCTAGTGAACCTCATGCTCAACCATACAATGAATATCCATATGAGGAATGCATACCCACTAGTGAAGACTCTCCTTCAATAGAACAACTCACTATGATTCTTCAAAGGAACTGATTGAGCTACAAAATGAAGATTGGAAGGAAACTTATGATAGGATGTTTGTTATCTCGATAATTTTGAAAATAGTGTTTCTACTCCTACTCATGCAATTAACCTTTGAATATGAACCTAATCTATTGGTAAATGAGTACACTAGAAATGCTATAATTTTGAATAGGGAAACGCATTTTTGCTATGATGATGATGATGAATATGATATGTTAGAAGAGCATGTGCATACTTGAAAATATGATAGAATCTTTAGGTTCGAGAGACATTAAGTGTCTCTTACGTGAACCCTATGAATGATGCCTCCTCTAATATTCATACATGTGATATTAACTCGAGCTTGGTTTTGTGAAATTTTTCGGTGAATGTGAGCATGCTTCATAACTTGTTTGTGACTTAGGAAAGGATGAATCTTCTGTAGACACTAATGTTCTTTTGGATCATGATATTATTGTTGTGTCGATTCCCCCGCCCATGTCACAATATGTTGCCTGCTTCCGATGATTATGACATGGTGATTGATGAATTGTTATATGCTGGTGAGCATGATTTACCTTCTTATGACCTTAGGAAAGTATGTGATGGTGCAAATGATCTTATGCATGAAAACAACTTAGATGTACCTAACCTCTCTCCTGAGTCTGATTGAAACTCCTCCACCAAACCTAGGTGTAGTTTGTAACAAAATTGCAAAACCAACTTTTCGAAAATGCCTAATCTAGGCCTAGAGCTTTGTGCCTCTCAAGTCCTCTTGGACTATTTTGCATCAAAGTATAACACTCTTAAGGAGCCACAGTTGGAATGTGTATGTCTGTTGTTATTAGCAAAACTCATTTTGAGTTAGACCTTTTGCATGATATACCTTTAAATTTGCAAGATTTTGTTCTCACAAACACACTGTTCACAAGTTTAGGTTTGGGGAAAATCATTCCCATTTGCAGTCTTACTTGCACTCTCATATTATATTTGTGTAAGGTCTGTTGATGTTTGTACATATTTTCCATTGGGTTGACCCTCAACTCTTTAGATTTGTTGGTTTATGGAAAATTTTCATTGTATATAATCCAGTAGGACTTGTTAAAATTTTCTTTTCTTGAATCGGTTGAGTATTCTTGTACATATTTTGTGCTAATCCGATATGATCTCCGCCGAGAATATTGGATTCTAGCCTTGACTAATGAAGCTCAACCTTGCTCCCGCCGACATTAGGTAATCTCCTCCCTTTTCTCTTTTCAAAGATAGCTCTCATGGTATGTGATTTTGTTTAAATTTTCCTATCTCTGTTGACACATTGAGGACAATGTTTGATTTAGGTTTGGGGTGCATTTGCATTTAGAGTTTTTAGTCTTTTATTTTCCCTTTTATTTTCAATAAAAAAAAAAATAAAAAAAAAAATCAAAACTCTTTTTGTAAAAACCTCCAACTTTTAGAGATTTTAGAGTCACTAGCATGCTTCTAGCTATGTTTACATAGAGAATTTTTTCTCGACCGAAATAACAGAAGTTAGAAGTAGGAGAACACAATCGGGTTTCTTAGTTGATTAGAGCGTTAAAGTTGGATTTAACCATACTAGGAGGGCGAATTAGGTGCTGTTTAGATATTCGGTAGTAGAATTGTGATCAACCATAGTGGAGACTACCCAATTTACATCAAGTGAGGCACCAACCTTCAATTTTTTGCAACTTTCTAGAAAAGTTGTTAGAGTGTGTGTCACCATACGTAAATTAGGGTAGGAATGGTGAGCTACCCAACTTCGCATCATTTTCAAGACTACTTTTGATCTCTTGAGTGCTAGTTTTTGTCAATCATGAGGGTGACGTCTAAAGATGAAAACTCCTTCTAAATACCGATTTGCCGTTAGCATCACTCTCTCTCTCAATCAAGCAAGACCCATAGAAACACATCATCGTCAACAAACGGAGCATCATCGAGAATATGGAAAGAAAAATTGATATAGTCCAAGGTTTATGTGCAACAAAGAAAAGAAAATAGGATGAGAATTAATAAAATTTATAAAATCAAGACAATACAAGTTGTGGAAAAATTGAGTGATAAAGTCCTTTGTCCATGGAGTTAGTTGTTTCATTATTTGTATTTTTATTTTCACTTATTGTAAACTAAAAAAAAAAAAAAAAAAAAAAATTGTAGTTTATTTTTGCTACCACCATGGTAAAGAAGAGTTCAAGAAGAAAAAATCCAAACAACAAGGAATTTGAGTAGAAAAGTCAAAAATTGTCAAGTTTTGTGAAGTTTAGAAGTTCGTCATCAACAATCGAAGACCGAAGATTGAAGACGTTTCTATGGTTCCTATGAGAGAATGATGTTAATTGCCGATCGGGTGAAAAGGTAAGTGAATACTCCCACCCCTTGCTAATGGTTGATTTCCTTTCTTAGAGATCATCAGAAAAAGATTCTTTTTGTCCACACTTCGTGGAGTCTCCGTAAATTATTTGGAAGGTTATCATTCTTACCTACAACGTGTGCGGGATTTCTCTCTTTATTCCCGCCTGCACACATGAGAGACTAAAAAAGCGATCTTTTTGAGTGCAATTATCATAAAACCCTATTAGTGAGGCGAAGTCGAGGCTTATGATCACAATCGAATCCGAATTCTTTCATATGGTATGGTTACTTCTCGCTCAACTCTTAAGGATGAGAATGCGTTCTTTGGTAGTTCTAACTCTCGTTACTAGCATGCAGAAACTCTATGTCCTCATAGCTCCTTGGATGCTTGAGACTCTTTTACACTCGAAGTTGGAGAAGGTTTTGTGGGTACACCTCTGGTAAACCCTCACGAGACTACAACTCGTCCACTAGGGACACCTAGGGGTTTAAAGGCTTAGTGCATACGCTAAATGCATTCGAGAGACCTACGACAAGTGGTATAGTTAGGATTTCTTCATTTCTGTTTCACTTGAGGACAAGTAAAATTCAGGTTTGGGGTATTTGATGAGTGCTAAATAGTGCATATTTATACACCTTTTATTGGCATTTTACTCATCTTTTGCGCTTAGAAATCGATATTATCCCAGATTCTCGTGTTTTCTTTGTTTTCAAGAATAAATATTTGTATTAATTAATTTTGTGTTTTTAGGCAATAAATAAAGCTCGGAGAATCGAGGAGCCAAGAGTAGAAGAATTAGAGACGAGCATCTATGGAGCAGATAGCCAAAGCCCACGCGCGAATCGGCTTGCAACCCAACAAGGAAGACATGGGCTAGAGCTACCCACGACCCGGATCCGAACCCGCTCATCCCGAGCCGTTAAGATCTTCACTCGCCACATCCTACGCTCGCCGACTTCCTCATCATCTCTTGATGTCTCCGCTCAACACCAAAACAACTCAACTCTCCCTAAGCCGTTCGGATCTTCTCCGCCTAAATCCAACGCTCGCTACAAACATTTCCATCATCCGTCGCTACACTCGCTTCACAACAAAACTACCCATAACCCTATACCCTATTCGATCACTTCATTTCTCTTCTCCATGTTCTCTTTCTTCTCTGCAAACCCCTTACCCTCACCTTCTCCTCCCTTACCCGATTCAGAGACCATCATCACCACTTCCATCACTTCCCTGACACCAACAGTACCACCACAGCCTCCAACCGCACCACCTTCTCCCCCTAGCTTCTCTCTATTTCTCTCATAGCTTCTTTCCTAGAGGCTGAGTGAGAAATAGGAAGAACTAGGGTTAGGTTTCGATCAATCAATCAAGTGATGGAGTTCTCAGAGCCGCACGACAAGAGGAGAAGGCGATTCAGAGTATGGGTTTGATTTAATTTCTGTTTTATAATAAATTAGGGTTTGATATTTTGAATCTTGATGCATGTATAAATAGAACCGAACTGGGTGTGTAGAAGGCATGCATGGGCTAGCCAGAGCGTCAATAGTAGTTTTATCTCTGTTGTATCATGTTCTAATTTGATTTCCAGGGTGTTTGATGAAACCCCGATTCCAATGTGAAGCATATCCGATTTGATATGATTTTTGTTGTGTTCTAATATGATTAAGATTAGTAGTTAGCCATTGAGTTTACAAACGTGATGAGTGGTACTGTAAGAAGACCACTCATACTAGGGGTGAGTTAACAAATTTAGTTAATGAATATCTAGCCAAGACCTTCAAAGGAAGGCACATGATCATAACTTAGCTTGCATTGCCTTAGCATAAGAACAATTGGTGGAAATAATCACCCCGGTCACTTCCTAATTTGTCACAATCATTTGCTACTTTAGTTCAGGTTCATTGTCACAACTTCTCGGTCGTTTCGACAAACCAAACACTAGTCTTGTTACTTTCTAGAATTCAGTAGAGGAAGCCTTAGATCACTTAAGCACCACAAATCTCTGTGGGAATGACCCGTATTTGCCACTATCTATAAACTAGACACCGTGCACTTGCGGTTTAGACATAGTCGTAGGATAAATCACATCTTTAAAATCCTACCAAATAATCATATCAATCTTGTATCAATTTTTTATTATGTTAGGCTCACTCCTATGGGCTAGATATCTAGCTGCTAGATTGGCCATCCACGTCAGCCTGGGCAACCTCCTAAGTCCTATGTTATTGCTAATCTAGCAGCGAAACACTGAATAGAACAGCGCTAAAGGCCGAATGGTTTGGCGTTACATAGTTTTATTTTTAAAAAAACTAATCATTACCTCTCTCTCCAACTTTTTCCTCTCTCTCCCTTTTTTTCCTCCATCACGTTTTCCCTCTTTTTCCCCTCTCTCTCTCCCTCTTTTTCTTCTCTCTCCATCACATTCTCTCTCAAAAATTAGTAAAAAATATAGAGCGCCGAATGGTTCGGCGTTTATGTCACTTTTTGAGCGCCGAACGGTTCAGCGTTTCAATCTCGCTGATAGTTGGACTGCAAGCACTTGCTAGGTGAGAGAACTATCAACTATCACTGTTAATTTTTTTTTCCAACACTTTTTTCTTGATTTACAACACTTTTTGTCCAATCTAGCACTCCAATCTAGCCCATAGGGGTTAGCCTTAGCAGGATAAACATGATTAACGTATGTTTAATTATCAAGTGTCATGCCACTGCCATGATCAGCCAATTGGACGGGGTCCTGTTAAGGAAATTCTTAGTCACTTGCTCACCAAATCCAAAAAGAATATAATCAGAATCTCATCGAGAGGAATATGGATCTTTCTTTTATAAAGGTTGTTCTATTTCATGGTTAAAATATTAACTTCGATAGTTCTTTAGGAAGATGAATTTCTTCATTCTTAAATCGAATCATTTGATTATAGTTACTTAACCTAATTTTATAAGTAGTTTTATAAAATATTAACTTCCATAATACTGATTTGGAGCCTAAATAAAGGCACCCAAATAAAAAATGTATGTGTACAATATATTACAAGTTGGGGTTATCTCGACCTTGCTATATCTGTCACATGTCCATTTAATTGCCTAAAATTTTCATGGGACATGACCGGCAATGATTGTGGTTCAATGAATCAACTTCACCCACAATCATTCAGCCTTGTATACTCGCACCAAAGTACGCATCTGCCTTCACTCATAAGGCTCTAGGAAACGAAGTCTTCATCTTCTTTCTCTCTAACTATTCATGCCCCCATAAGCAAAAGAGGTTCGCCATGCATCAATCCAATTGACAACTTCAAAATATCAACAACATAATGAACACAAAGAACTAACACAATAAACCCATTTCATTGCATAAGGAAGATTATACAAAACAATCCATCACATGGACCAAACAGGCCATTCACCCTCTTGGTGAATGCCTAACAGTCTCTACAAAATCAGTGATTCTTCTCCTAATTTAATAAACCCAACATTATTGATTCCTAAGCTATTTATACTAACTAGGATCGGGCCAAAACTTCTGTGCAACCGCTGGCACAAGCCTTGGACAGCCAAGTGTCCAAGTAGTTTCCATAACCGCCAACTTAAACTGCCACCTTTTGTGTTGTCACGCCAACTGGTGCCACACCTGTTCTTGGTGGTTATGAACACTCACAAATGGTTATCAACTTATTCTATAATCGTTCTACTTGAGCCATATTGCACCACTGTTGTGCTTTACTGAATTCTGTCTCGCTCTAAAGCTCAGCCATTTTGGCCCATCATGATTATCACTCTAAGCTAATGCAAGGACAATTCTTGTGCTTCAATCATCGAGGCCAACTCTTCAAGCTCATCCTGGTTGTTCATGCGTCATATGCTTCACTTAGCCAATTTGCTTGACAATAGTAATTTCACTCTGGCATTACTAGCTTGTTTGCATTGTTCAAGATTATGGACATCCTTGAACTAATGCCATTGATCAACTCTTGGTCTATTCTCGCCTTCTCACATCATCCTTGAGTTTGGTCCAACTCAATTCCATGGATATGCCTCAATGCCAACATCGCATGTTGCATCTGTCAACTTTGGCCATGTCTTTCCAATCTCTTAATGAAGCCTCATTGTGTCGGCCAATAAGCTTCATTACTTAGCCAAATATCTTTATAGTGTAGCGCCACTTTTGCGCTTCACTGGCCCTGCAGGGTTTTGTCATTCTTAGCACTTGACAGTCTATACAGTATACCACTATTATGGCTTCGCATTGCGCCATTATGGCTTCGCAATGCGCCAACGGCTGAACACTGACTTGGCATGCATTACTGTAACGCGCAATCAGTACGCGTCACTTTTGGGACCGTTATACTATCTAACGTGTTGTATAATATATCAACAATCTCATTTTGGGAGGGAAGGTAAGAGTAATATTTCCATTAGATGGTGGGAACCTTGCTGCCTAACGAATATGTTTTTTTAGGTTCCAATGATATTCATTTATCGAGATTACACTGTATTAATGGAATACTTATCCAAAAAAAGAAGGAATATTAATGGACTAAATTTAAGTTTGGACTTTGGAGGTTGATAAAATAAAGTGTAGTTTGGGCTAGACCTGCTTGGTGGCAGGTTTGCAGGCCGAATCCTAGATTTCTGGTGGCCCAAAGTGAAAGTAAATAAAATAATGGCCTTTGGGTAGAATTTCGTCGTATAAATAACAAAAATGTAATTAAAATTGCATATCTATTGTAAATGTACTTTTTAATATGGATGAGCATCGGATCGGTGGATACGGATTTGGTACCATCCGCGTCTAACCTTTAAAATAACGATTTTTAGAAATGCATCGTTGTCTAGTCCATTACTCAACGAGTTTGATACTAATTGTCATATTAATGCATCTGAATCACGAGATATGCATCTCGAGTCACAGATTATTGGTCTGTCTGAAATATCTCTTTGTCCGAATGGTACGTGTAATCGACGAGTACATATGTCTCTATCTCATTGGCTCACTCTTTGACTTATGAGTGTATGCCGCCTATTAACGGTTTCTTGAGTTACCGTCATCCGTCGATATCGTTTATAAACGTTTGTATCTCTCTCCTTGTAGAATTGAAGAACTGTTAATGAAATTCTTTTGATTCATAGACATCAACTACGGTATCGTACGTAAAACCCTAAATCTCTCGGTTTTTCGGTTCGATCTTCACTCCGTTGTTCCTTTAATTTTCAGAAATTCAATCAAAATCTTCATCTTCTTCTTCTGATTTCTGTCCAAAATCAAAATGTCAAGACTTATTGAATCTCCAAATTCATCAATTACATCTGTTCCTCTTCATACTTTAGCTAATATCATTCCTCTTAAACTTCAGGATGATAATTTTCTTACATGGAAATCTCTTATTACTCCTGTTCTTCGTAAATTCCATGTATTAGGTTATGTTGATGGATCTACTCCATGTCCTGCTCAATTTCTCACATCTACAACAAGATCGGCTCATTTGTAAATCCTAACTTTGCTACTTGGCAAGTTGAATATACCTGCGTTTTACTTCTTCTTAATGCTTCAATCTCTGCTAGTGTTATTGTTCATGTTTCTGATTGTTCTACATCCAAGGAATTATGGGATAATTTCAAGAAACGATTTGGTGCTTCTTCATCAGCACATTCAATTCAACTTCGTACTCAATTACAAAACATCAAACTAGGTTCTTCTAAAGTCTCTACTTACATCTCTGAGATCGAAAGGATTTCAAATCAACTAGCTGCGTGTGGATCTCGTATTTCTGATGATGAACTTCTTGTCACTGTTCTTGGAGGTCTTGGACCAGATTATCATGCATTTGCAACTTCAATTAGAATTCGATCTCCTCCTGTTACCTTTGGTGAACTTCACAGTCTCCTTTTAAGTGAAGAAATCATCATTGTTGAGCGAAATTCTTCTCTTCGTGTTGATGCTGAATCAAAAGCGTTTCTTGCTTCATCTAATCAAGGTACTTCTCGTACTTTTAGACCTGCATACAATTCTAATTTTCATGGTAGAGGTCGTGGTTTTAATTTCCGAGGTGGTTTTCATGGAGCTTCTACTTCATCTTTTCGTCCTCCTTCTCCAACTGATATGTCTGTCTCAAGACCTAATCCTAATACCAGAGTTATATGCCAAATTTGCTCAAAACCTGGTCACTCTGCTCTTGAATGTTATCAGCGTATGAACTTTGCATATCAAGGTCGTGAACCACCACAGAATCTATCTGCTATGCTTGCTAGTGCTAATATTCTAGGTGAAAATCCATGGTACATGGATTCTGGTGCTACTAATCATCTCACTTACAACATGGATGAATATGATTCTTCTACCTTCTATGATGGATCTGCACAAGTAGCTACTGCTAATGGTGAAGGTATGGCTATATCTCACATTAGTGATTCAAATTTTATGCTCCACAATAAGTCGTTTGACTTGAAAAATGTTCTTCATGTTCCAAAATGTGCACAAAATTTAATCTCTGTCCACAAATTTACTAGTGATAATCATTGTTCACTTACATTTACACCCTATGGTTATGCTGCAAAGGACCTTCTCTCTCAGAAGATACTATTCCAGGGGATCAGTAAGGGAGGACTCTATCCTTTGCATTGTCATGTTCAACCATCATCTACAACACCTTCATCCAGCCAACACTCTTCTACTCCTATCACATCATCTGCTTTGTCATGTATCAAGACTCCTGCAACAACTTGGCATAGACGACTAGGCCATCCATCTTTTCAAACTATGACTAAAGTGTGTAAAAGCTTATCCACTCCTATTTCTTTGCATCAGCCTTTATTTTGTAATGATTGTCAACTTGCTAGAAGTCATAAGCAACCCTTCTCATTGTCAAGTTCTTCTAGTAATTTTCCTTTACAATTACTACACCTTGATGTATGGGGTCCTGCTCATCTTGTATCTGTCTCTGGTTACAGATTCTATGTTAATATAGTTGATGATTTCAGTAAATTTTGTTGGATATATCCTCTTGCTTCCAAATCTGATTTCAAGACCATTTTCTATCATTTTAAATCTTTTGTTGAAATTTTTTTCTCAACTAGAATCCAAATGCTTAGAACAGATGGTGGTGGAGAATTTGTTAACAATGAGTTGGGTACATACTTACTGGAACATGGTATAGTTCATGAACTTTCTTGTCCCAAAACTCCTGAGCAAAATGGAGTGGCAGAATCCAAGCATAGGCATCTCATTGAAATAACAAGAGCTTTTCTTATTCAGTCTGGTGTACCTGATAAGTTTTGGGTTGAAGCTCTCACTGCAGCCAATTATGTTATTAATAGATTACCTGCCAAATCCTTACATATGGTATCTCCTTTTGAAGTCTTATTCAATAAATCTCCTGATTATCAGTTTTTAAGGACTTTTGGTTGTTTATGTTTTCCATGGCTAAGGCCTTACACAAAGAATAAGCTTAAACCAAGGAGTAAACCTTGTGTTTTTCTGGGATATAGCAATCATCACAAAGGGTATAGATGTTTAGATACTACTTCTTGGAAAATTTATGTCTCTAGGCATGTGGTTTTCAATGAAGATAAATTTCCTTTTTTAGAAAATGGTCAATCTTCAACTTGTCAACTTGAGATGCTACATTCTGCAATTTCATCATATTCAAATACTTCACAAGACATTATTCTTCCATCTCCTATTTCAATTGCAGCATCTACATCTACTACAGAATCTACATCAACACAGGTACCTGCTTCTCTCACTTCATCTGAGTTTACTACAACTACAGAGTCCATTGATTTGGTTCCCCGGTGTTCCGCTCCATCAAATTCTGTTTCCAATTCACATTCTATGACTACTAGAGCCAAAAATGGTATATCTAAACCCAAAGTTTTTCTTGCTACTAAGCATTTATTACCTGCAGCTTACATGAGTCTAGTTCCATCAAAGATTCCCACTACATTTGCCCAAGCTAATAAAATCCAAGATTGGCAATTTGCTCTCAAAAATGAAAAGCATGCTCTTGATACTGCTGGAACTTGGTCTTTAGTTCCTCCTCACCCTTCACAAAATGTTGTTGGCTGTAAGTGGGTTTTTAGAGTCAAGGAACATGCAGATGGTACTATTGACAAATTTAAAGCAAGACTGGTTGCCAAGGGTTTTAACCAACTTGAGGGTCTGGACTATACATAAACTTTTAGTCATGTAGTTAAACCTACTACTATTAGACTCATTTTATCATTAGCAGTCAACTGCAATTGGCCTCTCAAGCAGTTGGATGTGAGCAATGCATTTCTTCATGGCTCACTACAGGAAGATGTTTTTATGTCTCAGCCTCCTGGCTTTGTTGATCCTGTGCATCTTGATTATGTTTGCAAACTTCATAAGTCATTATATGGTTTAAAACAAGCTCCCAGAGCTTGGTATGAAAGGTTAGTAGATGCTCTTATGGATCTTGACTTCAAACCCTCTCTGTGAGATTCTTCATTGTTCATCCATCATTTCAATTCTCGACTTACTATTATCTTAGTTTATGTGGATGACATTATCATTACTGGGAGCTCTCTTTCCTTTTGCAATCATGTTATCAAACAACTACAAGCTCAGTTTCCTGTGAAGGATCTAGGTGATCTTCATTATTTTCTTGGTTTAGAAGTTAAAAGATCTACTGATGGTCTTTTTCTTTCCCAGACTAAGTATGCACTTGAACTTCTTGAGAATTCTAATTTGGTAGGTGTTAAACCTTGCTCTACACCTTGTCCTGCTTCTTTCAAACTTGTTCAAGATGATGGTGAATTACTGGTCAATCCTACTAAGTATAGATCTATTGTGGGAGCTTTGCAATATTTGACATGGAAAAGACCAGATATATCATTTGCTGTCAATCAAGTGTGTCAATTTATGCATTCTCCAACAACATGTCATATTCAGGCTGCTAAGATAATTCTTAAGTATGTCAAAGGTACTCTTGGTCATGGAATACATTTTCAACCAGGTTTCTTTGCTCTTCAAGGATACACAGATCAGATTGGGTGGTGATCCCTCCACTAGAAGATCCACCAGTGGTTATTGTGTCTTTTTTGGTGGCAATCCAGTGTCTTGGTCGCCTAAGAAACAAGCCACATTGCAAGGTCTAGCACTGAAGCGAGTATAGATCTTTAGCTTCTGCAAAGTGAGGTTGTCTGGCTTTGTCAGTTACTCAGAGATCTTCATATTTTTGCTTCTGATCCTCCTCTCATCCTTTGTGACAACAAAAGCTCCATTTCTCTGGCATCCAATCCTATGTTCCACAGTAGAATGAAGCACTTGCCCATTGATTTTCATTTTGTCAGGGAATTAGTTCATAACAAATCTCTTCAGGTGCAGTATATCTCTACTGATGCTCAAGTTGTAGATGTTCTCACTAAAGGTTTAACAACTCCAAGATTTGAATTTCTGAGGTCCAAGCTCAAAGTGCTGAAGCCACTTGTGCTTGAGGGAGGGTAATTGTCATATTAATGCATCTGAATCACGAGATATGCATCCGAGTCATGATTATTGGTGTCTCGAAATATCTCTTTGTCTGAATGGTCTCGTGTAACCGACAGAGTACATATGTCTCTATCTCATTGGCTCACTCTTTGACTTATGAGTGTATGCCAGCTATTAACGGTTTCTTGAGTTACCGTTATCTGTCAGATATCAGTTTATAAACGTTTGTATCTCTCTCCTTGTAGAATTGAAGAACTGTTAATGAAATTCTTTTGATTCATAGACATCAACTAGATACTAGCGGATGGACGGATGAACCGAGTAGATGTGGGTGGATTGGCGGGTTTCAAAGCGTAGATGAAAACCAACTTACTATTATGGAACCCGACCACTTGTCATAAATAGGAACAAAGTTTGGGTGATATTTCTTGTGAGTTACCAATAAAAGGCAAGAAATATCTGTTATGATTGATCTAGTGAATCCAGTTAAAACACTTTCCTTATACAAGGATGCATTCTGATAACTTAATACAGTTATTTTAAACGCTTGCATCATACAAGGTAAAAATTCTGATGATTATGATTGTATTACCTAGTAATAAGAATACACGAGTACGTGTTCCTAACTCAAAACTTACAAATATCATTAGTTTAAAACTTTTTGCACCAATAACTACCTGCACAACCATGATAACCATCCTATTGTACTATCTAGCATATGAAGTTGGAATGTATTTGCAGAGAGGAAAACAAGGGCATGCAGATCTAGTCTTATGAAGATCAACACATACTTACATTTAATGACTCAACAACCAAAACTTATGCAGCAAATTTAAACTCATAATATGACAACTGCCTCTAAAGCCATATTTAAGCTCGGTCATACACATATATCCCTAACCAGTAGATGCCATGCATTTTCAAGTTGTCTTAGACCGAAATGGAGCAAAGATGCAAACAAAAGACTTACGAAAGAACTTGGAACTACAAACTACACATCCAAATCCAAAACTATCTTTCGAGCAGGTGTTCAATAGATGGGTGATGTACCACTGCCGCTGCCTGCAAAAACAACTGGATTTAGATGCGTCGGGTGTCCACCCGCTAAAATTTGGATTGAACCAGGATACAAACCGCGGGTATGATTATTTTGCTTACTCCTACTTTCTCGCAAAATAATTATTTGGGCCAACTCAAAGGAGGGCCTTATAAAAAAAATGCAAAATCTCATTAAATGGTTTCTATTTCCTATGTTCAATTTGGTGTTATGTTTCATTACAATTACATCAAATTCAATTACATTTCACCAAAAATTCTCAGATTATTTCTATATATTATAATTAAAGCATCAAATTGGGATAATAATCTTTTGAAAAATTCCAAATTACTTTTTATTTACTAGGGGTGAGTAAGTTACGGGTGGATACCGATTTGGTATCTTCACATGCATCTGGTCCATCTTAATTAATGACACATTTGAAATTTCCACTTGCGAAAGTACATCACCCGTCGGATTTGACACCTGCGGATGAGCAAATACGCGTACTAAAAAAAAACATAATATTAAAATAGGTAAATGTTTAACGAGCATAATTTAACTTAGATTTGAAAATTAGGGTATATAATGTTTTAAAACTTTGGTATAATCTATAGAAAAGAAGATGTAAATTTCCTACTCACAACTAAATAAATGAAAATTTAATGTAGGAAAAACAGAAATACCCAAAGAGCAAGGTAGAGAATCGTTGAATATGTTGGGAACAAAGATTAAACCCAAAGAAAACAAAGAAGAGCCTAAATACATCATTTTGTTAGAAATAATCTATCCTTTTAGTATTTTTAGTTATCTTAAATAACCACCAAACATCCATGTCTATCTTATTAAAATTTGTAATATATCATAAATAGTTATCAAAGATCCAAATCTAGCTCATCAGAATTTAAAGTTATCTTAAATAACCACAAAATATTCATATCTATGTCATCAGGATGTGTATCTAGATCTTACTTTAATCCTCATCATAGCAAATGACCCTTCTTCAAATTTTACATCTTTCTGAAAAGGAAAGTAACTAAGTAAGACTTATTGTTGCGAGATAAATTCAAGTAGATTGATAGTTCGATGAAAGACATTAGAAAATACAAACCTGAAACATGTTGATTAGCATGGAACAACATTAGCAGTAAAACACTAGCCAAAAATTGATGTAGTTTAAACTCAGTTCAATAGATAAGCCTTTGACATGACTTGGTCGCAAAATCATTCATGCGCCATAGCTTATGTATGTGTAGATTTTTTTCTTCATTTATTTTTTATTTGAAGAGAAAAAATATATTTAAATGAAACTTCAAAATGATTACATGAAAACAAAGAAGAATGAAAGATTTCCGACTGAAGAAATACAATTGATAGAAGACAATATAACTTCGATTTTATTTCATCCTTTTTTTTAATGCTAAAGTCATTTTTTTCTACATATGTTAATAAGATATTTTTATTGGACAAATTGAAGATTAATATATCCACCACCCCCTCCCCCGATATTTAGTTAATAACAAATGACCTAATTCAATATATAATGATTTTTTTAAAAACATCATTACAAAATTCGACAATTCATCTTTAATATGTACGATATATAAGAAACACATTGAATACGCAAGTGATGTAAATATGAACAAAAAAATTAATTTGCAACTCAATCTTAAAACTAAAACAAATTAGTGGCCGGAGAAGAAAAGAACATTAGGACTAAAACAATAACAAAAAGAGAAGGGAAAAAGGAGGGAAAAAGTTTTGACGGAACATTATCCTTGACATTAAAAGGTCGAGGCACGAAAAAATAAAGAAGAAAATATACATTTCACTAATGAAAAAAACTTATACTGTTTCTTTTTCGTACATCCAAATTAATAATACATTTCATGAATGAAAAACACGAAGGAAAAAAATGGCAGTGATAGAACTTCTCTTTGCTATTTATTGGTAACTAGAACAAATGATTTAACTAACAAGTTTTGTTTTTGCGCGTGATTTGAAATTAAAACTTCGATAAGACCAAGTATAGCAGAAAATTCAGTTCTTGTGTTATTTAGCAGGGAGTGTGAATATATAAACTTGCTTGTTTGATGCTATTTTCACAAGTGTAAAAAACATTTTTATTCCCTAATTATGAAACTAAAAAAGAAAAAGACAAAGGGAATTACAGTTTGAAAAGGATATGCGATGATCTGATCAACGGTTCAAGCACCAGTTAATCCATTAATCAGAGCATTAGACGTGACTAAATTTTTGAAGAAGAAAAAGGAAACCGAAGGGAATTTGATTAAAGTCAGCTTATGTGTTTAATCGGGGACGAAGATGCGAAAAGGAATGAGAAATGGAATCAGAATCATATTATGCATCAACAAAATACAAAATCATCAACAAAAGTAAAGACTTAAGTAAATGAGGAGGAGAATAAGGGGTACAGTTCTTAGAGACCGGTTCCAGGTTCAAAACTTTAACCTGGAAGATATTTTCATCCACCATTTACTCCATCAGTGAAACAGTACCTCAAAATCAAATCCAGAAATTAAAGATTTCTTTTTGTATGTGTTTTTTATATTTGGTTTATAATTTGTCTTAGAAATTTTAATTAAGTTTATATTTGTTCTACGGAATATACCTCCTTCGGGTGGGATTTACACGTGGACAATGAACTTGTTGGCTACCTGGAAAACAATGAAAGATTTTCAACTCAAACAATACATTTGACAAAACTTAATATAACATAGATTTTATTTTATCTTTCTTTAATGTTAACATTATTCTTTTTCCTATTTACGTTGATAAGAAATTTTTTTTAATATTTAATAGTTTAGTTAATAAAAAACGACTTAATTCAATTTGTAATGTTTGTAACAGTATCACCAAATATTTTTCCAAAAATCATCATTCAAAATTCTATAAGGTATCCTTATCATCTTATTATATTTTCAATATGCATTAGCATTAACTTATTTAAGAAAAATATATATTGTATGATACTGTTTGTACCCAAAATAAATTCTGGGCACGAACACGATGGATAGATGATTTGGTGTGTATTTTGGGTTGGGAGACGAATTGAAAAACAAATAAAGAGACATAAGTTTAACGTGGTTCGGCATGATTGCCTACGTCCACGGATGAATCCCCTTGGGGAGAAATATTTTATTGATCTTTTTATTACAATATATTTTTCTTGTATATCCTCCCCCCTTTTTCTCTCAGGGCATCTCCATTTATACAGTTTTAGAACCTAATTTGAGATGGAGTTAAATGGCATTAATATCCACGCAATCAATTATGCATGAAAGCGCTCGCATGCTGGTGAGATCAGTCGCATGGCGCTTGCATGCATCTTTGGAATCAGTGCACTGAAACTGCATGAAAATGCCCTCCTGTTTTAATTTCGCACTTGCGGCTTTGAATGCCTCCCGGCATTAATCCGCATGAAACTGTCCTTGCATGCCTCCCGTGTTAATTCGCATGATGGATTGAACATTTATGCCTCCATGATAAATTTCGCATAAAGCGCACATTTATGCCTCCAAGATGATTTCGCATGAAAGCGCACATTTATGTCTCCAAGATGATTTACGCATGAAACTGCACATTTATGCCTCCATGATGATTTCTGCATAAAACTGCACATTTATGCCTCCATGTTGATTTCTGCATAAAACTGCACATGTATGCCTCCATGATGATTTCTGCATGAAATTGCACATTCATGCTTCCATGGTAAATTCTACATGCTGGAAGACTGGATTGATGGTTGACAGGCATAATGGCGACAGTATGGATGGATCTTGTGGCAGATTGGATTAGGCACTGCCATTACAGAGAGGGTCGGGCATCACGTGCGATTGAGTACTTAGCCGAGAATTGGTTGTGCGGTGCGGAAGAGTATTTAGGTCGAAATTGGTCGGCAGCATTATTCTTGCAAAAAGACCGAAAACTTTCTTGGAGGTGCGACGTGCAACCCGACTTTGTGATTGACGGTTGACTTTCTTGACTTGTGAGTTGGCTTTGACCATTGACCGAGTCTTGACTTTGACCATTGACCGAGTGTTGACTTTGACCATTGACGGTCATTGTAATCTTCAAGCGGCCGGTGAGCCGCCTAGTTGATTGGGTTAGAGGGCTAGGATGAGGGCCAAAAGATGATTCAAGTACCAATTGGGCCCATTATGTGGCATTTTTGCTTATGGTACAAACAGATACTTTACAAACACATTGAAGAGTCCAAATTTGTGCACCCCCAAAACCGGGGTGAACATTACGGCTGTCATGATTTGTTGACAAAACCTCCTAAAACCACTTTCCTCTTTTGACTTTATTTTCAGATTTTTTTTTTTATATTAAAAATAATTCTTTTCTGATCAGTAAGCATCGACTCTCTAGTTAATAAAATCTCCCATATGTTTGATTAAAATCAAACTCACCTTTATGAAATATGGGAAATATCTCTTCCATTTGCGAAATAAATCATAGACTTTAACCTCAGATAAAGTTGAGAGTCAATCAATCGGAGAGAGGTACAAATTTGAGGCATTATTTTATTTTATTTTTGTAATTATTCTAGATGGATATTTTACTGTTATTATTTTCTTCACATCAACTGGAAACTCCATTAATGAAACTCAAAGTAGCCGGTGCACTAATTCTATTGATTTCCCATAAATCTATATTTTCTGTAGCGATAAAGGAACAATTATCAAATGTTAGAATCTAATTTATTAAATTTTACCATCAAATACTCAGAATCAACTAGTCAAGTACATCGATTGATTTTGAATATAGAAAAAATGGAAATTAAAGACAGTGGAGAGAGTGAGAAGAAAGAGGAGGCATTAATAGAGGAGGGGAAATTAATGGAAGAGTAAGAATTAATGGAGTAGGCTTTATGGATATCCTCTGTTCTTTTTTTATTATTAACCTAATTCGAAACATGGAGAAGCCGAGACGAAGAGTGAAAAATAGATAATAAAAATAAAAATGATATATAAAAACAAATTAAAAAGAATAAGTGGTTTTGTGAGATTTTTTCAACAAATCAAGGTAGCTGTAATGTGCACCCCAATTTTGAGGGGGTGCACAAATTTGCACTCCACATTGAATATATAAGTGTGCAAAAAGTGATTTTAAAATGAACTAGTTAGTTTGCAACTCTACCATAAAACTAAAACAAATTAGTGAAGTTGGAGAAGATAATCGGGCCAGTGAAAATAACTAGGTTTAGAAATTCACCCACGTCCAATCCACCAAAATGCTCCGAGTGTCCACCCACTAAAAATTCCAATTGGACCTGAAAAAGCGGGGGTACAACAACCACACTCAATATTTCATAAGGCAATCTGTATGGACTAACTCCAATATAATTCCAATAGAATCAACTAGACAGTCAGACTCAATCGAGGAAAATATATCCAAGATTTATATCTCTATTTCTGAATGTAATCAGCAAATCAAACAGATAGAATCCGCGAGCCTGATTATTATGAGAAACAACTCGAACGGTACCAAAGACCAATGTTCAAGTGTCAATCAATTTCAATCAACAACCAAATGTTGGATTTACCAATTAATTGAACTACGCACAACTTGTGATATTTCAATTGTAAAAATAAATATAATGCGGAAAATAAATAACACAGACACCAAAAGTTTTGTTAACGAGGAAAGCACAAATGCAGAAAAACCTCGGGACCTAGTCCAGATTTGAACACCACACTGTATTAAGCCGCTAAAGACTCTAACCTACTACAAGTTAACTTGGTGGAATGTAGTTGAGCCCTAACCAATCTCACACCGATTAAGGTACAGTCGCGTTCTTTACGTCTCGAATCCCATATGGACTCTATGCACTTGATTCCCTTAGCTGATCTCACCCCCAACTAAGAGTTTCTACGACCCAAAGTCGAAGACGTGATAAACAACTCCGTCTCCCATAGAAATGTCTATTCTGATAGATAAATCTGTCTCCCATAGAAATACCTACGAAGTTTTTGTTCCGTCTTTTAATAAATCAAGGTAAATAGGAACCAATTGATAATTCGGTCTTATATTACCGAAGAACAACCTAGAAATATCAATCAACTCACAATAACTTAACTATATGATAGTAGAACAAGTTATTGCGGAATCACAAAGAATGAGCTTTGTGATTGATTTTTATATCTTACCCATCGGAGACAAATATCAAGAAAATCTTAGAGAAGATAATACTCAATAAGATAGAACAAGTAAGATCAGAGCACGCAACTACAAAGAAAATAGTTGGGTCTGGCTTCAGAATCCCAATGAAGTCTTTATCGTTAACCTATAATGGTTTTAGTAAAAACTAGGTTAAAAGAGAATCGACTCTAGACACAACTAGTATCACACATGAGGTGTGGGAATTAGGTTTCCCAGTTGCTAGAGTTCTCCCTTATATAGTCTTCAAATAAGAGTTTGATAACTTTGTAACAAAGCAATCAATATTAACTGTTATATGAAACCTGATTTAAGATTCAAGCTAATATCTTTCCACCGTTAGATGGTCTTAGCTTGTTACACGCAAATGAAATATACTTAATTTCATTTAGATATGGGTAACCGTACCTAAACGTGTATGTTGAGTTGGCTCAATAACTTGATTAAACGAAGTTAGCCATATGAACACTTTTGTGTTAACCATGCATGTTCATCTTAACACTTCTAGATCAAATGATACTCAATGAATCTAATTGTGTTACTCATAGAGTTTTTCAATTGTTCATATTCTCATAAAAGTATACAAGACACATTTGAAGCAAAATCGGATTGATTCAAAAGAATCAGTTCATGAACATTTAGCCACGGTTTGCAAAGATTGCATTCCTTAATATATAAATGTATTTGTTCATGAGTATGAAAACATACTTAACCAATTTTAGAACTTAACCACATAAGTTTGCAAACAGTACGCAAAGTTAAGTTAGGACTTTGGTCATGTCCGAGCGGTTCAGAACGGGTGCGCATATCTTGTCGTCCGGACCGAATTCAGGTGAATTAGTTTGCAAACAGGTACGCAAACTTAGTTCCCTTTTTTTTAACAGTTAAAACCGTTCGCATACGTGTATGCATACTTGGTTCCCACTTACAACAGTTGGCATATGTGTACGCATACTATGCTATATCCAGACAATGATTAATTGTTTTAAACTCCCATTTCAATCATTGAAACATTCTTAGAAGACGACAATATTTGTTTCACAAAAACTATTAGCTTATAAGCAATTTTCAAGTAATCGAATGATCAATACGAAACATTCAGAGTCTACATCAAATAAATGTCTCACACAAATCATGTAAGATGTTACCAGGTGATTTTCACATGATCATCGTTTGACTTTCGTCAAGAATAATTATGAACGTAGTTAAATCAAAAAGCTTTCTGACACATATTTCGAGAAAGATATAAGCGAGTTAAACTCATCTCGAAATATCAAATGTGTATTATGTAAAGTCTATATAGCTATACGACTTAGTCTCAATAGGAGATAGAATAGAATAGACTTCTGAGTGATAGATGAGTTCAAGTCTCCACATACCTTTTGTTGATGAAGTTCCCCAATCTCCCCTTAGTAGATCTTCCTCTTCAATCGATGAACGTCGTGAAGTCTAAAGTTCAACTACACATTCGATCATAATCTGAGACATAGCTATAAGTAGACTAGAAATCAAGACTTATAGTTTTGACAACTAAACTTGACAAACAAGCTTGAAATAGAAACGCTTACGAGTTCGACCGAGCAGTGCTCTAACAGGACCGGATAAAAACCGCCTACTTACCCATACTTTCTCGCAAAATCATTAATTGTGCAGACTCAAAGGAAGGCCTTATAAAAAAATATATAAAATCTCATTAAATGGTGTCTTTCTCATATGTTCAATTTGGTGTTCAGTTTCATTACAATTACATCAAATTCGATTATATTTCACCAAAAATTCTCAAATTATTTCTATATATTACAATTAAAGCATCAAATTGGGATAATAATCTTTTGAAAATTTCCAAATTACTTTATATTTTCTAGGGGTGAGTAATGTATGGGTGGATGACGATTTGGTATCACCTGCGTCCGGTCCATAATCCTAATGACGGATTTGAAATATCCACTCACACTCAATCCATCACCCGTCGGATTTGACACCCACGTATGAGAAAATGAGCGGACTAAATGCAGATGGATTTGCAAATTTAAAAAAAAAATATAGTATTAAAATAGTTAAATATTTAACAAGTGTAATGTAATTTAAATTTAAACCTTAGATTACCAAAACTTAAGTAATTACAACATAACAAGAGTAACATAATGTTTAAAAAATTTGGTAACAAGAATAACATAATGTTTTAAAACTTTGGTATTATCTATAGAAAAGATGATGTAAAATTTCCTACTCACAAAGAAATAAATGAAAATTTAATGCAGGAAAATAAAAAACCCAAAAAGCAAGGGAGAGAATCGCTTAATGGAAAAGTGGGGAATGATAGGGTGTAGAATACACCCTATTTATTATCTATTGGTTGTGCTTTCTTTGCTATTTTTCTAGTAAATTATGTATTTTACGCGTGTTTTTGAGTTATTAGGTACTCTGGAGTCGCACGGACGAAAAGATGGGGAAATCACCCAATTGGAGTAAAAAGGGCAAAATTATCATTTCATGGGCGAACACTATACGGAGCCCAGTCAAGGTTAAGGGCCAACTCTTTTGGAGGAGCACTACGGACAGGATAGCTAAGGTTAAGGGGGCTGCCAGATGGGTAACCCTTATCAACGTGACTGGGGTGCATATATCCTACTCTAGTTTATTACCTACCCAACCCAAAATCGAGAAGTGTTATCTTCTCAATCATTACCATCACCCGAAATTCGGAGAGGCTGCATGGCAGCCCATGGAATCGAATTCACAGAGAGGAGATGGCGACGAGTGATTGTTTCTTTGCGTCGTCTGCAGGGTTTGAGAAGAAACAAAAGGGGGGATCATTAAGCGAGTTCGGGAAAGATAGAATTACAAGGAAGAAATTGATGTTGTTGTCATGGATTTGAATCGGCAATTAGGTGCTCGAATTGCGGCGAGATGATTGATAATAAGAAACCAAGGAAGGTTGGGTTTGATCGAAATCGAGAATTGGAAGTTGTAAATCGGAGAGGACTTATGAAGAAATTAGGTTTTGATGGTGGAACTGAGGTTCAAAATTGGGGTAGTTTCGTGGAGTTTTAAGGCTCAAAATAAATCAAGAACTGAGTTGATGTTGGTCTTTTGTAAAAATGGAGAATGAAGAGATGTTTATCTTTGGGAAGTTGCGATAGAAGGTTTGTCAAGAACTGAAGTCCTCTTGAAGGCAATGGTGGTGTTGGTGGTATTGAAATTGAGAAGAACAAGAGGAAAATATACTCGATTTGCTAGTGATAAACTACGTTGAGGAAAAGAAGATTGTTACGGAGTTCTTTGGAATTGGAGTCGTGAAGTTTTGATGATGTTGTCCAAATGGAACCGAATTACGGGGATGTGAATTGATGGTGGCTCAGGTGGTTGAATGGATGTTTTTAATAGAGTCAAATGGATGAATGGTTGAGCTGAAGGCAAGTGAGGAAGGAACCAAGGGGTTGTGCGGAGTTTCTTTGTGTCGAATTGGGTTTCTTGGTGGTGCTCAAGTCGATGTCCGGTGCTCGGTATTGAAGCTACGAGGAATTGAGTGTCTTTGTTGAAGTTGGAAGAATCGGAGAAGAGGCCCGGAGAGAAGTTTGTAATGTGCGGTTTCGCACCGAAGATGATGTTGCTTCCGGTGGTCTTTGGTAAAATTTGTTGTGCAATGAGCAAATGCGGGAGGCCGTAGGAAGGATGGTGACGATGTTGAACTCGAGTCCGTGGTGGAGTAGAATTATTTACCAAGTACAAGGAGGACGGGGTTCTTGTGTATGGCAAGAAGATGGAACCGATTCGATTTGCTTGACACCAAGTTAAACGCCATGAGTCTCGAGGGCGATCTGGTGAGAAAGTAATGGTTTTACAGGTTATGGGAATGGCACTGGTATCCTAGTTTGCAGCTAGGTTTGATCTGAATACAAGGGGAATGAGGATGAACTCATTGAAGTGATGTCATTGAATCCGGTGCAGTTGTAATGGTCTATGTATGATGGTATGAAGTGGAATTACGAGTTTGTGTTGCAAAGCTGGAACTGGCAGAGTGCAAAGATGATTGAGCCCAGAGAAATGGTACTGGAATGAGTTTGTGTTGCTGTTGTTGGCGTGATTGATATTTGTCCTCGAGTTGGAGAACTGAGATTGATAATGGTGGTGATCGTGGTTGTAAGTTCATGGTCGATGTCAATCAGAGATGGAAGGTAGAGCTCGAGTTTGCTGGCATTAATGGAGCTGTTATCATGTGCTGGGAGTGATCGAAGAGAACCTAAGCCAAAAGGTTCAAATGGTTCAGGTGGATGTTGTTTTCCATTGAATTGATGGTGTTTGTGCGAAGTAAAGGAAATGGAAATCCAGGTCAGGTGATGTCTGTTCAGATGATAGAAGTGATATAGATTTTTGTCTTGGCCGGGTTGAAGAAGTGAAGCACAATGATTTTGCAATGCCTTCATCACGTACGTACTTGGCCTAGAAACAGCAAATAAGACCAGTCGACTAACTAGTTAGGCGTCTAACCGAGTGAGGCCGGCTCGATCTGTTTGACCAAAAGGCGACTCGGTTGACTTGACCGAGTTGACTAGTTTTGACTGGTGATTTTGCTGGCTATCTCAAGACGATTCCCGTTGACTATTTCGACCAGATTCCGACGATGACGTCATCAATTCCGGCGAACACTTTTGGACAGAGATTTTCACATGGGTATTATCCACACATGGGCTTGGCGGACTAATTGGAGATAGGTTTAGAGAAAACCTAAATTTGGAAAGGGTATCCTTTTGGAATGGGAGAAGCATATAAATAGAAAACTCTTTCTCTAAACCTAATATCTCCATGAGGGGAGGCTTCACTTGTTTTCTAGGGTTTCACATGATAGATTCTTCTAAACTCTTTGTGATGATTTCCAAAAACCAAAGTAGTTGATTTATTGTTATTGGTTAAAGATGTAGTTGGATTTTGAAAACAAATTATAATTTTTATGAATTAGTTTTCTCTCAATATTATCGTTTGATTTCTCGGGTTATAATAATTGCATGATTGATGTATTGCAATATGATTGAATGTTTGTTTACTTAAGTCTAGAATTAATTGAACTCACATCCATATCTATAGCTAATTTAGGGTTCATCATCGAGCGATAACCTTGAATATGAGTAGCATGATATGATTATGGTTTGTAGTGATACATCCTTGTAGTCATATGTAGAAGTTGACCTTTGTTCGAATTGTTTGCGCAATGTATTTCAATTGCATTGATTAGCCTATTTCTGAAACTTAATGCTCATAGGAATTGAACTTAATTAGCGCCAAGGCGTTAGGTTATTCTTTAGGTAGAATTCACATACGCATCTCTAATGTGTGTGTTGATGACGTAGGAAATTTATGGAGTATTCTTGCAATAAGATATTCTAGGGATTTCGAGGATAGCGAGATTAAAAACGAATTCTAATCATACATTCAAAACTTGTTTACAATTGAAACCTTTATCCAATATCTCACATCCCTGATTTGCGTGTTTATTTTATTATTTGCCTTTATTTTATTTTAGTATATAAAAATCAGAAAACCCCCCGTGTTTCTTATAAGATACTGAAACATATTGACAACCCAAGTCCTCTCTGTGGGAACGATCCTTTCTTGCCCTTGCTTCATTATATATTTTGAGTAGTAAGAAAGTGTAATTTATTTTTGACGCCTACGACAGCGATCAGGGAACAAAGATTAAGCCCAAAGAGAACAAAGAAGAGCCTAAATATAGTATTTTGTTAGAAACAATCAATCCTTTTAGTATTTGTAGTTATCTTAAATAACCACCAAACATCCATGTTTATTTCATTAAAATTTGTAATTATCATAAATAACTACCAAAGATCCTCATAAGAATATAAAGTAATCTTAAATAACCACATTATGGTTTTACCTAAATACCACCTGCACTTTTCCTAAATGATAGGGTGTAGAATACATCCTATTTACTATCTATTGTTTATGCTTTCTTTGTTATTTTTCTTGTAAATTAAGTATTTTACGCTTGTTTTGAGTTTTATAGCTACTATGGAGTCGCACGGAGGAAAAGAAGGAGAAATCACCCAATTTAAGTAAAAGGGCAAAATAGTCATTTCATGTGCGAACACTATCCGGGGCCCATCCAAGGTTAAGGGGCAACTCTTTTTTGGTGGAGTACTAAAGCCGGGCTTGATCAAGGTTAAGGGGGTTGCTATCGGGGTATCCCTTATCATCTACTAGTGGGTGTATTTATCGGGTCTATCGTAGGGTGTACCTATCCATATCGTCCCAACCCTAGGTCGAGAGATTTTTTCTCAATTCATATTTCGTACACAGTGAGGAAGAAAGCGGTCATGGCTGTCATTACTACTTTTGAGATTGAGAAATTCGGATCGAGCGAGAAATGGAAGATAAAGAAGAACCGATTCTTTGCCATGGTTTTACGTGAGTCGATGAACATCCCATGAAGCGAGATAAAGAAGAAGAAGAGGTTGATAGATAGAGAATTGAAGATGGGTTTGAGTGTTGATGTTGATTTCAATAGATCGAGATAAATTGATGAGCGGATCGAAACCCAAATAAGAAATCAGACCGAGAAGAGGGTTTGATGTTGCATCCGATATCGATTGGAATGAGGAATTGAGCTCGTTCTTGAGCTGTTATTCAACACAGAGAGGTGAATTGAAGAAGCATGAGAAGTTGATGGCGTTTTGGGGTTCGATCTGGAGGCGATGTTGTTGGTCTTCTGCTTTGTGAGGTGATTGAGATCGAGAGATGTAAATCGATCTTTTGTTGTAATCGATTCATGGAAATGGAGATGAAGAAATAAGCGAGAGAAGATTGATTTTGTGTTCTTCTTTGTCAAATTGAGACAAGAAGAAGCTCAAATGTATGAAATGGGCTATGTGTTGGAGGAAGAATTGTTGGGTCGGTGGTAGGCTTGGGAATGTGTTTCTTTTTATGCCTACATGTTATACCGCAAGTGCACGGTGTCTTCAATGTAGCACAAGGCAAATACGGGTCGAACCACAGAGACTTGTGGTGCTATATGTTGATCTATGACTTCCTCTAACTGAATTCTAGCAAGTGTAACACAAATGTTTGGGTGATTGTCGATACGACTGAAGTTGAGTTGTAATGAGTGAACTAAGATAGCTAAATGTTATAACAAGATGGAAAAATACCAGGATGATCAATCCACCCCTAATCTCATGCCCAGGCCATATATCTTAAGCTATGTTCTTGTGCCTTCTTATGAAGGTCTACACTGGATGTTCATTAACCAATTTTAGCCAACTAACCCCTAGTATGAGTTGTCTTCTTACAGTACAGCTCATCACAGGCTAATAAGCTTCATCAACTAATTAGTAATCCTAATCATGTTAATACTCAGCAAAAACACAACTAAATATAGATGTGCTTGACATGAAATTCAGGGGTTTCATTAACACCCTGGATAATTAAATTAGAACATTCAAAGAAACAATAAAACACAAATTAAACTACTATTGTGGTGCTCTGGCTAGCCTAGGCATCCTTTTCACAACCTCAGACTCTCCCTATTTATACTTGCCAAAATCAAAACCCTAATTCACTTCAAAAATAGAAATTAATCCATACCTTTTCGCCCATACCCTCTGAATTGTGCTCTCCTCTGTCTTGTCTCGTCTCTGACCTCTGAATCGACCATGCATGGGGTTTGGTGTAACCCTAGCTCTAATTTTCTCTAAGTTAGCTTCTAGGGTTGGGAGAAGCTAAGAGAGAGAAAACTAGACCTAGAGAGGTGGAGAAGGTGGTGCAGTTACATTGCGGGGATGGTTGTTCTTTGTGTCGGGAGGTGATGGAGGTGGTGATTTGCACTTGGGTATGGGAGAAGAGAATAATAGCGAGCTCTGGTTTCTCCGAAGGTGTCGGGTGAGGAAAGAGAAGAAATTAGGTTTTGCTTTGTTTAATGGGAGATTATATAGGGGCTGTGGTGTTGAGCGGGTGCGGCAAGATTTGATGAGGAAGGCGACGACCGTTGGATCTTGGGAGGCAGAAATCTCACGGCTTAGAAATGATGGGCTTGGATCCGGGTCGGGTCTTGGATAGCTTGGGCCCATGTCTTGTTAGATGGGTTGCTCCTTGTTGGGTTGCAACTGATGCGCGCGCGGGCTTTGGCTTTCTGCTCCATAGACGCTTGTCTCCAATTTTCTGCTCTTTTGGCTCCTCAATTTCTCCGAGCTTTATTCACTACCTAAAAACACAAAATTAATTAGTACAAATATTTATTCTTGAAAACAAGGAAAATACGAGAATGGGATAATATCCGATTTACGAACACAAAGATGAGTTAAATGCCAATAAATAGATGTAGAAATATGCAATATTTGGCACTCATCGATCGATTTGCTGAGAAGAAATTATGAAGAATCTGTGATTGGAATGGTTTCTGGTCGTGGTTGGATTCATTGAAGATGCGGTGAACAAGGTATTGGAAGATGTCCGAAGGCGACAATTGTGAATGGATGAGTGGTATGAAGTAAAGTTGTTGAACTCAATAGATGTATGCCTAGGAATTGTGCAGGAATTGAAGACAAATCGGCCTGAAATTGGCCTGAGAATGCCCAGAAAACAGAGGAAACTCTGTCTGAATTTTCTCTCCGGCGAGTCGACTCGGTGTCAGCGATGACCGATCCAGATGAGTCCGATGAGCGATCCAACTC
>JAJJWW010019120.1:0-53667 GCA_023531295.1 Papaver armeniacum
TTTTTCTCCGTTAACATCAGTTTCAACAATCTCCCAACCACCGACTATCCGATTTTCATGACGGACCTTTAATTTCTTCACCGCAAAGATAAGTAGTTAGATAGCCTTGAAATTTAAATATTGTTTTTCTTCCTGCTCGGGGTTATGATCAAGGAACATGTTGGGGATTAAGATTAAGAAAACCCCTAGTTGAAGCGAAAAGGGAATGAGTGGTTATCAATAGAGGAAGAAAAAATCAAGGGTTTAACTTATAACATATTAATAAAAGTCAAGCGAAAGAGAAAAACTAAATCAGGGTTTAGTCTTCACTTGATTTTGGATAAAAAATTCGGAACAAGAAAATTTCACGAAAGCTGAATTATGAAAAACATGATGTATTAGGCAAGAATCATCATACAAATCTAAATTAGACCACAAAAACTGAAAGGGAAATAAAAAAGAAAAGTAATAAAAAAGAATAAGAATATTTATTTAAATTTTAGCCTCAACTTTATTGAATACTTGAAATTTATGATGAATTTACGCTTTGCATTTAACAAACAAATAAAATGCGTTAGGGTTGCTCTTAGAGACTAATAAAAAAGTGCACAAAATGCTAAGAGAACACAATTTGAAATCAAAATTGTGAGAGATTTTATATCCTATTAGTTTCAAAAGAGCTCTATTTGTAATCAAATTTTGCAAAGTAAAGAATAAGAGACATAGTTACTCGGTTATAGTATCAAATGTTGCAAGAAGAACAATGCATTCCATTGAGTAATTAGCAATTGTACTTGAAAAAATTGAGAAAACACCGCAATAATATTAGTACAACGGAAATCTCCTCGTTTAAATTAAAGTTGAAGAAACTTAAACCCACATGTACTGAGCGATGAACTACGAATCGTCACATACGAGAATCCAAAGCTGTGTAACCTAAATATGTGAGAGATTAAAAAATAAAATTAATAACTATGATGAATTCACGAAATGGTAATCATAAGCAACCACTATATTTATTTTTTGGTAACGAAGGAACCTTTTATTGATGGAAATTCAAGGTTACAATGGGTTTAAAATAGAAAATTAGATAATACAATGTAACGAGGAACATGCCATACAAGTACAACACTGAAAAATCCGACAAGAGAAAGAAAAGGATTAACGGAACATGACGAATACAAGCATGGATAAGAACCGATTGAATCGGTGGAATATTGGTTTTATCGGAATTAAATTCCGACAATTTCGTTTATTTTTATTCTCCATAAATAAATGCTCCTAAAGTTGGAGTGATTAGCTCAAATCTCTTAAAACTTGTGATAAAAAATCCATCGTCAAGAATATCATTGATGAAGATTTCGTCGCCGGATAATCCAAGGATGAAGATTACATCACTAGGATAATAAAAATGACAAAGATCTCGTCGTTGGAATGCATCTCAAGTGATTTCAAAACCCATAGTACCCAAGAACTACCATTAAAGCGAGATAAACCTCTCTAGTGGAGGAGATAAAATCATCATAAAGGTGCACAAAACATATCAAATGATAAGAGATAAACATAAGTAAACCTACCTATAACAAGATATAGTGAAAAGTAATAAAAGGAGATGAAAATCTCGCTCATATCCGATCCCAAAGCGGACAAGATCGGAAGCGAGGTAGTGTTTTTGGTGAGAGTCTTTTTATCTTCGCGGGGGAGGTGAGAGAGGAGAGAGTGAGAATGACCTACCACACTATATTCATGTCATTGGAGAGCTGCCCTACATGTTTTACGGTGATTGCTTAATTTTTCAAGGAGAACAATAAAAGACACCAAGACTCAAATTTTAGAACATAAATCAAATCAATCGGGGATGCGGAAAACAAAGATAACAGTTTGGAATATCCATGGTTGCTATAAGCTTGTTTTGATGGTGTACTATGGGCAGTTGGATATCATCGGTTGCACGAGAGAGAGTGGGGTATTATGGTGGAGTTATAATTATTGAGAGAGTTCCATTTTGTAATACTCTCACTGAGTTGTCCACATCAGATTTTGGTGGGGCTTTGAATGAAGGATAATTGAGTATTATGTTTCAATTATCATCTTGTTAGATTGATAGATTAGATTTTTCTACCTAGATATGTGAATTTTAAACTTCATATTTATACAATTTTTTTTTCAAATGGCGAAATTACAACCTAACTTAATTTGTACGGAGTAATACTTGAACACAGTTATTAATAAGATATGCGATGGTTATAAAAAAAAAAGTAGAGAATGATTTAAAAAAAAAAGCGAATAAATCTTCATTTTTGGATATTAACCAAGTCAAATTTGCGGCTACATGCGAAAAAGAGTTTAGGGCGGAAAATCAAGGCAAATAAAATACGAAAGTTAACCATAGTACTTGATCCATTTTAGGCATAGGGCCATTAGAATACTTTACACCTAGGTCCACAATACAACTTAATTACTCTCCAAGTAATTCTAGAGGTAAATTTCTATTTCTAGAAAGGAACGGTAGGAGTTATAGTCCTAGAAGGTTACAAAAATAAAGGGGTTTCCTAATTTGAGTATGATTAGTTTTAACATAGTCTGAATCTATAAATAGGTATCTAGAGTGCTTGCAGAAGGCACATGCGGAAGGCTCGGAGAGTTTGCAATTCCAGGTTTTGACTCTTTATACAATACATTTTCAATTGCGTACTACTGTAAACACAATTAGCTTCCAACTTAAGAAGTATGGTCTTAGATTTATTAATGAGAAATAGATAGAAAGGATCACCTTTTCCAGCTCTCGAGTATCTAGACTCTAGCTCTGTTAGTGATTTCTTGATGAAGTAGATTGGCTTCTTTTTATTGTCCTCCATTACGAGTAATACTACACTTACTTGCACTTTGAGTGGTTGCAATGTAGATATAAAACTCTTCACCTATGGCTGGGTGGATAGGATAGGAGTAGAGGAAAAGTAATATTTAATATATCAATAACTACCTGACATTCATCACTCCAATGTAAGTCTTGCTTCTTGAGAAGTAAGTTAAACAGTGGTCTTGACTTGTCTGACAGTTTGGAAATGAATCTGTTTAGTGCTATTAATTTTTGTGTCTCCTTTTTACAGGTTGGAGGTTTCATCTCCAGTATTGCTCTGATTTTCAATGAATCAACCTTTATCCATTTTCTAGTGACCATGAAGCCTAGGAATTTCCCACTCTGGACTCCAAAAGCAAATTTTGAAGGGTTAATCTTCATGTTATATTTTCTGAGGAGAATAAAAGTGTTGAGCAAATCCTTTATATGATCTTATGGTTCTTTGATTTTCACGACCATGTCATATACGCAGCATTTCATTATGTTTCCGATTAGATCTTTATACGTCATGTTGACCAGTCTCTTATAAGTTGATCCTGCATTTTTCAGACCGAACGACATTGCCTTGGAACAATATAGTTCATTATCTGTGATGACTGCAACATGCTCCTAATCCTTTGGATTCACGGGTATCCGATTGTGCCGGAATATCCATCCATAAAGGATAATCTTCCATACCCTAGGGACGACTTCCTTTGTTTTGTCTATGTCGAGCAGAGGGTAGCTTGTCTTTGAGGGCAAACCTTATTCGGAGTGCGTAAAGTTTATGCAGAATCTTATATTGAGTTTCTTTTTCATTACGGCCCACAATGTTCGATATTCATTCCAGGATATCTGCGTTCTCTTATGACTTTTGCTTCCGAGCATTCTCACGGACATCTGTTAATCTTGCATCATTACAACTTATCTTTAATTTTACTTTTCTTTTGTTTCAATGGCTTGAAGTCTAGGCTGATATTTAGTGAGTGGCGAGTATGATTGGATCAATTCTCATTATTTCGACATTTCTAAGCAAAGAGTTCTAGTCTATCTCTTAGGAATTATTGTAAATCCTCTTTTTCTTCAGCCATGAAATCTCTACTCAGGTAGGTTATCTTTGGTTCGTCTTCTGAACCCAGGTTTACTTCCTCCAATAGTTCGACTACTTTTTTTTTAAACTCTCTATCTGGTAAATTAACTAGATCCTTATGTTAGTTTTGTGCCTTAGGCTTGCGAGTTAAAGTCTGCTAATCAAATTGGTGTTTGGCTTCAGGTAATTGAATTCTGCTTCATCTTTCGGGAGTTTTGAGATTTTTCTGCAACTTTAATTGCGAGTAAATTTTTGATAGAGCGCAATTTCGATGGGGGCATGAGGACCGATAAAAAGTTGCCATTTGTCTTTTCTCTTAACCGTCTCTAACATATTAAATGTTTAATTATTTTACGGAAGGGTATTTTCAGTAAAATCTATTAAAAATGTAAATCAATTGTATCGTCAATCATGCCTCTTGTTTTCTTCTCGACTAACGGGAGAAAGCTCAATTAAATCAAATTAAAACTCGTAAAAAAAACGATTCATTATCATGATAACCCCTATTTCTTCCTACTGCAATAAAAACATAGAACTTTTAATCTCATTCAAAGTACCCCCAAATTGAATAGCGAAACCCTAGGATTATAAATGGTGGGACTATCTACTATTGAAATTTGTGGAAACTTGAGTTTATCACTTAGAAAGAAAGAAAACTTGAGTTTATCTTTGGAACAACATTTTTGGCCTTGTAAATCTATCAATTTGAAACTTGGCTTCATGAATGGATGACGACATGTGTCCCACATTTGAAAGAGGAAGCAAACTTAATTTGTACTTATTAGTTTTGGTTATCTATGATTAATCAATCACGAGTTAGTAATTTGAGTGTATCTTTGGTTCTAGAGGAGGAAGAACTACTTTATCAAGATTTTGAGGATATGGTGAACACATTGTTGTTCGAATTTAGTGAGTTGCATTTTGTAAGTTTTTTTTAACTTTGATTTGAAAAATTAAAGCCACTGAGATGATTTAAGAAAATATAGGGTTTTTTTCTGTATGATCTGATTTACTTATAATCTTCTTTTGTGGCATGATCCGATTACATTATGGCGAAGACAACGAGTTGGTGAAATTGAATAATAAAAAGACGAAACAATGCGAAATCCGAAAATGTCGTACTTTAAAAAATTCTACCTTTAAATACATTAGAGAGCAGTTAAGAGAAAAGACAAATGACAAATTTTCTTCGGTCCCTCACGGCCCCATCAAAGATTTACTCTTTAATTGCTATCCTTTAGATCCTCCATATGAATCTTCTTCTTGGATGAGGGAGAGAACAACTAACTCCTTTGATATAACTTGGTTCCCTTTGATGACATACTAACCTTTTTTGTCATAAACTTTAGTTTACGATGATATGTCGAATAGACAACTCTGCATCGCATGGATCCAATCTATTCCTAGGATCACATTGTATGGTGACTTGGTGTTGAAGACAAGAAAGCCACGATTGTTTTAATTGGGACAGATTCAAGCTGTGAGAGTTATCTTTCCCATAGGATACGTCTTTGAACCATTAAAACCTACAATATCGAGTCATTACTCTTTAAAACACCATCTCGTGTCGAACTTCATATGCTCAACTTCTTGAAGATAGATGATGTCACGGGTGGAGCCCCGATTAATTAGGATTTTTCGACAATCCCGAGTCGTCTATAATGAGCTCGACCACCGAGTGTATAATGTGGGAAAGTGACCCCAACTACACCCTTTTTAGTGAATCAAATATCATCTGGTGGTAAAAGCAATCCTTCAGCAGTGGAAAGATGACACTCATGACATTTACCTCAATATACTTTCGTTTTACGTCGGTGCGTCGAGAGTACGTCAGGCTCACCTATGGGTGCTTGGATGTACCTTATTGATACATCCCTGGTAGGTGCTGTAAACAAGCCTACAATGATAGCGCAAGTGCACAATGTCGATATGCAACCTTGGGCAAGCACGGGTCGATCCCAGGGGACAAGGTGGGTGTAGAGTTGAAGCTATGGTCTTACAACAAATGACTTAGAACAAAGAGTAACCAAAGCGGGTTTTGTTTGCCGATACGGCTAGAAGATTAACGAGGGTTTTAAAACAATACACAAATGCAAAAACAAAGGGTACTCTAATTAGGCGAGATAACTAGGGTGTTAGGGTAATTAAATCCACCACTTAATCTATACTAGATGACTTCGATTTCAATATTATTCTTTTCCCTTATAACGGACAGCGGTGAAGATGCAAATCTTCAGCATATCCAAGGCAATATGAGGATGGATAATTCGATAACAACTAAGATATTAATTCCTAGAATTAGTTGTCTTGCTACGGTACAACTAATCACAGATTAAATGATCCGGTTTCATAAGAGTTGATGCAACAAATCACGAATTCTTCTAACAACCTAGGATGCAAGACATACAAGGTGAAAGTTGTATTTTGCGAGTGCACAAATTGAACCATCTCTATTCAATTAAGCATAAGAAGAACAATATCTAAAGCGTTGAAGAATCTACAATAAGATTAAGGGTTTCATCAATACCCAAAGAAGAAAACTAAAATATCAAAAGAAGCGAAATCAAACCTAGGTGTGGATGGGGAAAAGCAGTTCGCCGATTTTGGGAAGTGGAGAGACGAGCGTCGTTGTCGAGACTCCTCGACTAGAGCGAAATGTTAATCCTCACACGGATGCACCGTTGCCAAGAGGGTGCTTAGATTCGGGAAACCAATACGTATGACTCGGCCTAAACCAAGACAATGGCCGTTCCATAGTCAATTCGGCCGCAAAGATGGAGATGGGTTGATCTATAGGAGGGAAGGCGAGGATTGTGTGGGATCGGTGATGATCAAGGATTGTGGATGTGTTGAAGGTTTACGCAATATTGCCAGAACTGCTCAAGTTGAGTTCTGTGAATAAGTTTGTATCGAGTTGTTGGCGGATAATGATAATGCTAATGATGATATTGTCCTCGATTTAGACTTATTTATATTGCAAGAATGATGAACCACTGATCCACATGTAAGTGTGACGGTTTCTTGAGTGAAAGAGTGGGAAAGTGGGAGATCGTGGTAAAGTCGGTTCCATGTCGTGTGGAGACTTGGCTGATCATGCACCCACTACTTTGCTAACTCCTTCAACCGTTGACACAACTTACGCACATTTCTCGTCGTGGATGAATCCACGTCTTGTAGGCACGCGGACCAAAACCTAATTGTTATCCCCCAATTTGAGCGTGATTGATGTCTCACGAATCGTGGAGTCTGCATGACAGACGTGTATTTAGTTTGTCAGTAGTTGACTGATAAGGCAATGAGTCTAGGTTTTGTTGAATCGAGCATGTTTGACAAATGCTCAACGATTCATGAATGTTAATGTTGCTCGTCTGAGTAAATATTGTAAATTCAACGAGTTGTTGAATATTGATGAGTTGCTGAATATATGTGGATTATTCGAGCAAGCCGAGCAAGTATTGCTCGATTCAACGAAATGCTTGATAAATTGCGAATATTGATAATTGGGTCAATATTCTAGCAATGAGCAAGTATTGCTCAATTCGGCAGAATGCTCGAATATTCGAGAATTTGACGTGCAATTGAGCAAGTATTGCTCAATTCGACAAATTACTGATGAACGTGCAATCCAGCAAGTATTGCTCCTTTCGACAAATTACTGATATGTTACTAAATATCTATAGTTGGATCAATATTTGAGCAAATGTTGCTCAATTCGACGAAATATTTATTGGTGACGTAACTAACAATATTAAAATATTGGTAGACTACCAAACATTATATGATTAATCCAGTGGATCAATATATAAATTTATTTAGTGTTTGAACTTGCTCGAGAATAATGATTTGTTAAGCGTTTGTTCGAAAACCTAATTGTGATGGATTGCTTATTATTCGACGAATTGATGAAAATAGGTCATGAGCTGAGGAGGGACCGATCACATGAGCCCATGGACGTCCATGTGATGCTCGATTGCTCGAGTGAGTGTACACGGGGTCCTCGGTTGGAGAGTTGGTAAAAGAATAATGATTAAATGCTTGGTTTCACCATTTATTGAATTAATGATGGGTTCAACATTAGGCAAAAACCTAAGTATGAAAGATAGGGGACCGACCAAGAGAGCATGGGGCCGGCTCTTGGTTGTCACGGGACCAGCTGTTGTCCGTTTGAGCAATCCCCAGGTTGGTTGGAGAGAGTTTGGGCCCAATACAAGCAATTCAACAAATTAGGTCGAATTATGAAAACATGTGGGACCGAAGCTTTGTGCAAGCCACTAGGAATAACCCTGGTCGGTCATTAAGGCATGTACGTGTTGCCACGGTGTCCGTGTCTCCGTCTTGAGAGTTTCGATATTTTTACGATGTGCGTTCGAAGCAACATTGTGAATTTTCGGAAGAGTTTTATCTTGGTGAAATTCTTGATTTTGTTGGAATGATGCTCAATTGATCAATATTTTATAAATATTAAAATAAGAATATTTTAACATTTAAAATTTTCGTGAGAGGCTAGCCGGTCACGTGACCATGTTGGCTCTTGAATTTTCATGATTTGAGCAAAATTTGAGAAATTATGAAGATATCATGATTTTTGCTCAAACCAAGGAGTTTCATGAATTCGAGAAAATAATAATTATAAAAGACTAGGGATTGCAGGGTGTGGGACCGGCCATGTTGCCCGGTCCCCACTCCTTTCCCTATTTTATAATATTATTTTTTCATGAATCCGTGATGCTATGGAAAATCCATGGGTTTTTGTTGAAACGGAGGAGTTTCATGAGTTTAGGAAATAATAATTATAAAAATCTAGGGATTGTGAGGTGTGGGACCGGCCATGGCTTGGGCATGGCCGGCCGACTATGTTGCCGGTCCCGCACACCTTTTCCTATTTTATAATATTATTTCATGAATCCATGAAGTTATGGAGAATCCATGAATTTTGTTGAAACCAAGGAGTTTCATGAAATTAGGGAATGATTATTATAATAGGCTAAGGATTGTAAGGTGTGGGACCGGCCACGGCTAGGGCATGGCCATGTTGCCGGTCGGCCATGTTGCCCGGTCCACACACTTTTCCTTATTTTATAATATTATTATTTTTCATGAATCCATGAAGTTATGGAGAGTTCATGAATTTTGCAAAAACAAGGAAAGTTGCTAAAATCAAGGAGTTTTTCATGAGTTCATGAAAATAACAAAATAGGGTAAAATAATGAAAGAAGCATGGGACCGGCCACGACTAGGGCATGGCCGGCCGGCCGGTGGGCCCGACCCATGGGCGCTCCTTATTATTATTTGTTGTTTTCTCTTGTTTTGCGTAGGATTCCTCATCTATTCATGTTTTTGGATGCTCGTTCGTGTATCCAGTGTGCTCGATCGTGCATCATTGTCGAGTACACTTACACCATTTTTCGTGGGGCTTACTCGGGGATGGTCCGGATGCCGTGTTGTTGAGTATTTATTGCTAATCCATGAAATTCAGTGTAACATAATTCATGAAACGAGACAATAAAATAAATAGTTATTTATTATCAATTCATAAGATCAGCTGCGGATTCGACCATGAACTCGGAATAATAAAATAGGCATTACCATTCCATGGGATCGTGGATTCGACCATAGAATCGGAGTAATAAAATTACCTATTACCATTTCATGAGATTAGCGATGAATTCGATCATGAAATCGAGTAACTGAGATAAATTGTTGTTGCCATTCCATGAGATCAAGTTGTAGATTCGATCATGGAATCGGAAGCAGTTGTTATTCCCATTCCATGGGATCAAGCCGATGGATTCGACCATGGAATAGGAGCAATTGTTATTGCCGATCCATGGGATCGGGCCGTGGATTCAACCATGGAATAGGAGCAATTGTTATTGCCATTCCATGGGATCGAGCAGTGGATTCGACCATGGAATAGGAGCAATAATAGATTATTGCAGGAATTCGGTGGTGAATGTCACGTCGGAATTAATCTATGTGCATAGTCAGGAGACGGCTGATCTTGAGGGTGCTCTCAGACACTACCGAGAACACCCGAGTCTATACACGTCGCTCTACATAGTCAGGATCAGTGAGTATCACTATCCTGAAGGCGTTGTTGCTCTCAATCTGACGGAGAACCGCCCAATTGTTCTTCTATGCAGATGTGGGTCACTCTCCTGTAGTCAGGGAACAGTGAGTATCAACGACGTCCTGAAGGCGTTAAGCCCTCTCAACAAACAATTATGTAGGAGGACCGTGATAGGTGTGATAAACACCTAATTTTATATCTAGTATTTATGCTTTCTTTGCGAGTTTTCATGTAAATTATGTATCTTATGTGTGTTTTTGAGTTATTAGGTACTCCGGAGTCGCATGGAGGAAAAGCAGAAGAAATAGTCCAAAATTGAGCAAAAAGGGCAAAGCCGTCATTTTACAGGATAACACTATCTGGAGCCTGGTCAAAGTTAAGGAGCAACCATCGACGATTCACTAAAGACAGTCTACGATTCGTTAAGGGACAACTCTATTTGGAAGAGCACTAAATACGTGATCAGCTGTGGATAAGGGGCTGGGAACTTTGGCTAGCCCTTATCAATCCATAACCACTCCCAACTATAACCCTAGTTTCAATCGAGAGAAACCATTTTTTCTCTTTTGTTTTGAATCTGAGAAATAAGGTTAGGGAGATTGAATCCACTGAGAGTTAGATCGAGAAATCGAGAGAAGCCGGAGAGGAATTAAGAACAGTTGATGATGGTATTGAACTCGAAGGACGGATGATATTGAATCTGAGATGTAGAAGATGGGTTTGATGCTGTTAGTGGGTTTGAATCGGAAAGGGGTTTTGTGAATTCAGTTTTGAAACAAAGTCTGATGCAGAATTGAAGAAATCAGGGAGAGAAGATGGTGATTATTTGGAAGATGAGCTAGAAAGGGGATCTGAGGTCATGAAATGGGTTTGATTGGAAAGAAGAAATTGAGCTCATGAGAGTTAAGGTCATGTGATTTGTTGAGCGAGAGCTGCGAGGAAATGGCGGCAAGTTGAGTTAGAACAAGTGAAGGGGGAGATGTGCTGCTGATGCTCAAGGTTACAGAATGAGGTATGGATTTGAAGATCTGAAGTCTGGTGAGGCTGCTGAATGATTACAGGGAAGTATGAGTGTGTGAAGGAGGTATAGCAGGTGGACTGAGAAGGTAGTATTGGCAATGGAGTGAGTCTTGAGCTGAAGCTGCAACATAGTAGGAGGTGGTAGCTGGTATTGGTGGTGAAATTGAGTTCTTGGGGAGATTCCGTGGGTGAATAATTACGATTGCTGGTGAAGTTAGAGCTGGTGTTGCACTTGGTGGTAAGGCATTAGATGTATGCTAGGGTGAATGAACATTACGGGGAGAGCTGAAAATGGTTAGAATGGAGAAGTGGTGTTGCTTGTTGGCCCAAGGAAAGAGTTGCGACTAGACAATGATTGTCTTTGTATGATGCACAGCTGGAGACGAGAATATGGTTGTTCTTTGAAATGGTCAGTGAGAGTCATTTGAGCCGAGTTCTATGCGGTGGCAAGATAAGGAGATGATAGGAAGTGATTGGTTCTTGGTGCACGAGATGAGGAGGTGGTACTCGCGTTGATTTTGAGTTGATTCTCTATGAAGAATGAGTTGAGCTATTGTGTTCAAGGGGTAAAGCTGGTTGCAAGTGATGGAGAAGGAGCTCGAGTCGAGGTTCATATGGAATTTAGTGAAGCTGGTAGGTGTATGTGCTGTTAATGAGTGAATGTTTAGATTGCAGCTGCACATGGAGCTCTAGAGCTACTGAAAGGCAATATGCGAGTAGTCGGAGTTTGTGAGTGCATGGTCGAGATGGTGAAAGAGTAGGGTTTGCGAGAGATGCTTGTTATGTGATGTAAGTGATTGTCTTGAGATAGAGTCTTTGCTAAGATATGGAGGTTGAGTACAGCAGTTAGGGTGAAGTGGTTGATGCTAAGGAGATATGGTTTGGGTTGATGTTCATAATGGTTGCAGCTGTGATTGTAAGTAGCACCTGGAGTTGTAGCTACAAGCTTGTGTTGGCTGCTGTGTGATTGAGAAGTAAATTGCGAGATTCTGGAATGAAGCATGGCCATAATGGTCGAATCACCATGAGTGGCCTAAGCGATGACCAACGAACCAAGTGTTATTGGTATGTGCGAGTGGCAAGTTCGGGCCAACATGGTAGGATAAGCTAGTAAACACGGCCCGTCATGGTTTGGTGCGATCAGGCCTGATGGTTGCGGTGAAGCACAATCGTTGTGCTCGATTTGTGATACAAGCGGCCCAAGCCAAGTTCACTCGGGTGGTGAGTACGACTTGGGTCTAACTCGGAGTCGACTTGGTTCGACTCATGAACCCGACTCATCTGATGACTCACCCTAACTCGGTGCTTTGACCGAGTTGACCGTCCGACAGATTGGCCGGTGGATCGGCGGACTGCTAGGTCACCGGGATGTTTTTCAGCGACTTTTAAGCCAAGTTAAGGCCACAATACCGGACTTAGGCGACCGTTTTTGGGTCATATTTTCTACATGGGTTTACTCTTCTTATGGGCTTGGTGGACTCTAACTAATGGACTTTGAAGACAAAACCTAATTTTGGAAGGAGTGAAGCTATAAAAGAGAAGACTTTTCTCAAAACACATATCTATCTTTTATCTTTATGATTCTTTTGCCTACTTTGTTTTCTAGGGTTTAGAACCATGAAAGTCTTTTCTCTTTCTTCTTGTTATGAACTCCATGAACATGAACTAAGTTTTTATTATTGGTTGAAGATGTAGTTGGATTTTGCAACCAAAGTTATGATTTTTATGAATTAGTTTTCTCTCAATATTATCGTTTGATTTCTACGGGTTATAATAATTGCATGATTAACGTATTGCAATATGATTGAATGTTTGTTTAGTTAAGTCTAGAATTAATTGAACTCACATCCATATCTATAGCTAATTTTAGGGTTTTCATGACGATAACCTTGAAGACGAGTAGCATGATATGATTCTAGGTTGTAGTGATACATCCTTGTATTCATATGCGAGAAATTGACCTTTGTCCAGAATTGTTTCGCAATGTATTACAATTGCATTGATTAGCCTATTTGAAACTTAATGCTCCCTAGGAATTGAACTTGATTAGCGCAAGGCGTTAGAGTTATTCTTTAGGTAGATTTCACATAATGTGACCCTAATGTGTGTGTTGATAACTTTGAAATTACGGAGTATTCTTGCAATAAGGTATTCTATGGCTTTTGATGGTAGCGAGATTAAATACGAATTCTATTCATATATTCATAAACTTGTTTACAATTGAAGATGAAACCTTTATCAATATTTTCACCTTTATCAATATTTTCACATCCTTTGATTTGCGTGATTACTTTTATTGTTTTGCTTTTATTTTATTTTTATTTACACAATCACAAATCCCTCGGTGTTTTATAGGAAACCATAACAATTTGACAACCTAGATCTCTACGTAGGATCGATCCTTTCTTGCCCTTGCTATATTTATATTTTGAGTAGTAAGAAAGTGTAAATTATTTTTATAATTTGTGCGATCAAATTTTGAGCGCCGTTCTTGGGCAGCGGTTGTTAATTGTTTTTTGGTTTCTTATTTTTGTTTTAGTTTTGTTTTACTTTTTCTTATTCTTTGGTTCTAACCGAGTTTGAGAATCTCGTTTCGTCGAATTTCTATGGACTAGACATATTGGAGCAATCGATACGGCTTTCAACCTCAACAACATGTGAAAACTATCACCCTTATGGGGGAATACAATCAAAACCAATCCTTTGGTTATGGTCGATATTTTCACGTACCCTTTTAGTTGTTCTCATACATTCCAACCTTCTTACGGTGGGTATGTAAGTGAGCAAACAAGGAGGAGACTAGTTTTACTCCTATCAATTTTTCTATAGTTTGGTAGATGAAATCGCAACAATTTATGGACAGCATGGAGTCGATTAGTAGACAACCAAGCGTGGAACCAATTTCGTCGGCCAAGAATGTACTCATGGTATGTTTGGCCCAATTTACAGTCATAGTTATGATCATCCACCCATTCAAAGGGAATATAATTGGCTCAACAATGTTTTGGTAAGTAATTCTACTTTTTCTTTGTCGAATGAGCTTTACAAACAAATGGAACACTATATTGAATTTGGATGGAACACTCCAAGAGCCAAAAGGTGTTTCCACTTTTAAGACAAGGCATTGAAGAATACAAGGAGAAATGAATAATTATGTTGAAAAAGGCGACACTTTGGGAACTTTTGTTGATATTTGTGTAGTTAACTCAAATCTTGATCGTAATAATGATCATTTACCTATTCAAAGGATGAGTTAGATATTAGCAACACTAAAATTCAATGACGAACAATCTTATGTTGACTATGATAGTGATGATTATTATGAAAATACATTGCCTAAACCAATTCATGGTGACATTCAGGAGTTTACAATGGAGTCTTTTTGCGATCAAGGTGAAGACGAAGAGAGATATGTCGACACTAGTGTAGCTTACTCAAGCATTGATCTTTATAACGATCAACAACCTATTCAAAAAGGTAGATCTTGAGGATGGCGAGAGTGTTCTAAAGAAATTCCTTATGGACAATATTGCATCCATAAAAGAGTATGTGCCTTACAACAAGGAGGAATATGTTGAGAATGAGACCGTTTTTGACCAATATTGTGGAAGACCCAATTGAGCTTGCAAATGATTGTAATGATGATGTTTATGTCGAGACTTTGGTTACGGTAAACGGACGAAGAATAGGTTGCAAGGTTTGATAGAGGACCATGATATAAAAGAGGTGAATTATTCATGAGTTTTCAAGGATGAAGCGGATTAGTGATAAAGAGATTGTGCAAGGTTTGTCTAACCCTTTGCATATTGATTCTTCTCCTTTACCTCTTATTGGTTTGAATTTATGTGCTTCAAAAATATTGTTGAATGATTTTATATCTCGATATCCGCCATTAGAGATACTTGATTCTCATACTATGCGGGTTTGGACCAAGAAACCGTGGGAGTTCCCAACTTCTATATTCTTTATACACTTCCATGTGTGGACAAGAATAAGTGTGGGGGAAACTTTTATCGGTTCATAGCTTCACTTTTGCTTTATATTACTAATATTTGTGTGAAGCTAGTGTTTGCAAAAACAGGTTCTATGGAAGGATCCCCAACTTTTCAGATTATTTGTGTATGGGAATGAATCTTACAAAAACAAGTCGGACAAGTCGACTTTAAAACAAGCGCTAAGTGGGAGGCAACCCACCAGTTTTGTATCTTTCCCTTTATCTTTTTATTTTTTTGCATTTGCTTTTATTTTTATGCATTTGCTTTTATCTTTATTTTCTTTGTTTTTGCATATTATTTTATGAATTTCCCACCTTGGACTTTCTTTGGACGATTCAATTTTACATTGAGGACATGTAAAGTGTAGTTGCGGGATTTCCACACACACCCCTTTTGAATTTCGTAGATCTAAATCTTATTAATCACCTAAATCTCAAAATATAAGTCTTTAGAAATTTAAATAGACGCATAAGATTTTTTACGTGGTTCGATCAATGTGATCTACATCACGATTCTTCACTATGATTGTTGAGGTTACCACAATAATATTACATTGGAAATCTCCATTAATGGATATTTTCTAAAGCTCTAGATCTAATTATTTGGGGAAGAAGATGATAAAGAAAATAAATCTCCCTCTAAAAATATCTCTCTCCTCCTCCTACTAAAATTATCCTCCCAAAATTATTCCTCCCTTCTCTCTCCTGCTCTCCTCTTTATATAGGTGTTTACATAGTGGATGACAACTCACATACAGCTCATAGTCTCGCGAGCTCTTTGATAATTTCGGGGCTCTTCTTGCCTTCTCGCGAGACACTCTCGCGAGGTCTTGCTACCTTCTCTCGAGACACTCTCTCGAGGTCTTGCTACTTCTCTCGAGACACTCTCGCGAGTCTTGCTACCTTCTCTCGAGACACTCTCTCGAGTCTTGCTACCTTCTCTCGAGACACTCTAAACGAGTTAAGAAAATAATTGAATCTCGCACGCTAAGAAAATATGTTGTGCGATATTTGAATCCTACATCTTGCCTCTTTTTCCTTGAATATTGCTTGAAGAGCGATCTTTAAGGAAAAATCTGTTGTTATAGTAATCTTTGGTCTTTGTTGATGAAGGAACGAGCGGAAGAATACTGGACTTGAAAAGTACGTACTTGCCTCTATTCTTTGCGAAGTTCAAGCTTTGAGAAATATATATGAAGTATCGTTTCTTGAATTATGAAGTATGAAGTATCCTTGAAGAAGTATATGAAGTACTTAATCCTCGAAGTATATAGAAGTATGAAGTATCCTTTGAGAAGTATAAGAAGTACTTAATCCTCTAAATATAAGAAGTATTGTTGAATCCATCATGCGAAACTCCGCTCCATGTTCTTTGCCTCATGCTATGTCTGTAATGCAAATAAAAATTTAGATTAGTATTCAACATTTCTTTTATCAAAAATTTTCATTTAATTGCAAGTTCAAATCATTTTCTTTGTTTTGATTTCCTTTGTATAACTTGTTCGTCTCAAACGATAAACATCTTTCATGGAAATGATCCTAATAGGTACCCCCTTATATGACGCACTTTAGGTACATTGCCTCTTGCGAAATCATAAGGTAAATTCGCGAACTAGGGTGTACGCCATAAAGGTTTTTAGCTACTACTCTCCATGTTGGATATCATTCTCATTTGAAACAAATCAAATATTTAAGGGAAATATATAAATTGATCGTGCGAGATATTGTTCTCGAATTATTGTAATCGTAAAATCTTTGTAATTCTGCGATTGTATCGCGTTTTGTAAATCAAATCAAAAATCTTTTTATTTTTTGTAAGTAAAATGTTTAAGGAAAGTGGTACTTAGCTTTTGTGGTTTGTTGTTGTCAATCTCGCAAAGAAAAAGAAATGTGAGAAGTGAGACTTGAACCATTGCCTCCGCCTCTTGCATATTCTCGCACCATACCAATCTGTTCTAACCCTCTCTCGCGAAATTCATTCGCGAGATAATCATCAACTTTCTTCTTTGCCGAGATAAGCAAAGTTCATGCGTAAATTTCGCATAACAAAAATAAGTGTGCGAGAGCAAAGAATTGATCTGCGACCTTCCGCCTCGCGTTCATGCCTCCTGACCAACTGTGCTAGCCCTGCCTCTGCCAGAAGTGTTTCGCGAAATAATCACTTACTTTCTTCTTGCGAATCTGTTGTGAAAAATCCATGTGAAAAATACACGTTCGTTGAGACTTGAACTCGCGACCATGAACTCATTAACTTCGCAGGTGACCAACTGTGCTGCCTCTTGCTTGCGAGATAACGAAACAACCTCATGCGAGATTATACATTTTTTTCCCTTTTTGCGAAGCCAAAAATTCTTTGCGAGGAGGAGGTTCGAACCCGCGACCTCTGGTTTATACTCTTCGCCAGTGACCAATTGTGCTAGCTGCTGTTTGTGAAAGAAAACACACAATACTATAACTTTATTCACTTCTTCGCTCTCGGAAGTTTAAAAAATATGTAAAAGGTGGGATTCGAACTGCGCAACCCCAAGCTTGTTCTCTTCAAACGACCATCTGGGCTACTTGTTGCTTGCAGAAGGAAACACACAATGCTATAGCTTTATTCCATTTTTTCCCCTCTTGAAAGTTCAAAAATATTTGAAAAAATATGTTTGTGGCGAGATTTGATCTTGCGACATCAAGCCTCTTCGCTCCAACTCAAACCATCTGTAAGAGCTTCTGTTTGTGATAAAATTCACGACGTTTTGTTCTTATCCTTTTCTTCATTCTTCCTTTATTTCCTTCAACAATTTTCCTCTTTTTCTTTTCTCCTGAATATGAAATCTTCCATTAAAAAATTAGCTTTCTTCCTTGAATTTCATCACAGCAACCTATTTTTTTCTCTTCCTCTCTTCATGTCTTTGAATTGTTGACGGTGTTTTCTCCTTTTCATGGAAATTTCTCTTAAAGTTTATAGATCCAATTGAATTCACCACCAACAGTAGCCGTTTTTTCTAAACTTTCTTGAACCAACAAGATTAGGTCCCTGTTTCTAGCGCATATGTAGTTGCAGGATTTCCCACACTACACCCCTCATTTGAATTTCGTAGATCTAAATCTTATTAATCACCTAAATCTCAAAATATAAGTGCTAGAAATTTAAATAGACGCATAAGATTTTTTACGTGGTTCGATCAATGTGATCTACATCCACGATTCTTCACTATGATTGTTGAGGTTACAATAATATTACATTGGAAATCTCCATTAATGGATATTTTCTAAAGCTCTAGATCTAATTATTTGGGGAAGAAGATGATAAAGAAAATAAATCTCCCTCTAAAAATATCTCTCTCCTCCTCCTACTAAAATTATCCTCCCAAAATTATTCCTCCCTTCTCTCTCCCTGCTCTCCTCTTTATATAGGTGTTTACATAGTGGATGACAACTCACATACAGGCTCATATTCTCGCGAGCTCTTTGATAATTTCGCAGGCTCTTGCTACCTTCTCGCGAGACACTCTCGCAGTCTTTACCTACCTTCTCTCGAGACACTCTCTCGAGAGTCTTGCTACCTTCTCTCGAGACACTCTCGCGAAGTCTTGCTACCTTCTCTCGAGACACTCTCTCGAGTCTTGCTACCTTCTCTCGAGACACTCTCGCGAGTTAAGAAAATAATTGAATCTCGCACGCTAAGAAAATATGTTGTCGATATTTGAATCCTACATAAAGTTTAAGTGTGGGGGAGCATTTATATGTTTGTATAGTTTGTTTTAGTTTGCTTAATGCCCTTAAAAAAAAAAAACAACAAAAAAAAAAATGAGAAAAATTGAAAAACCAAGAAAAAAAAATGTGCTTTTTGAACTCAGAAATCTAGAAACTTGTGCCTTTAGGATGACACCATTAGTGGATGGAACCATTTTGAATGCGGGAGTTGAGGAACCAATTAACTTAAAAGGGGACGAATATAGCTCGGAAATCACAAATTAACATGATAGTTGTTACCATATCTCGGAATATCGCCATATCACATTCTATTTTTATTTTTCCATATTTATCTATTGTTCTCTAAGTGCTTTGGTGGGTCACTAAACATCGACGTGTTATTCTTTGCTAGGATGAAATAGAGTGATTGAGTTACTAGAAAAGAAAAAAATGATGAAAAAATATTTATGAAAAAAAAAAAAAAAAAAAGACCAGACCAATTAGACCAAAACGGAATAAAGAATGACACTTGGGAATAGCGGTATGTGTGAAACGTAGTCCCCTGTCTCCGTCGCCTAAACAAGCGTGGAATACGGGATCCAAGGCAACTATCATGTACTTGCGACAAGAAGCATGCGCTTGGATCTAAAATATCTAATCATGCCGTCTTTTAAAAAAAAAAAAAGAGAAATTGGATCCAGTTTGATCCAATCATATAAAAAAAAAAAAAAAGAGAAGAAATTATTATTGTGTTGAATAAAGTCACTCTTGGTTCCCTTGTATATGCCAATTGATTTGATGTAGCATTCAAGCACCAACAGCTCAATCCAATAGGATTAGGTTCATCTTAGCAGATGACCTTCAACGGATATGGGAAACATCGAACACTTGTGAATATTCGCCAACATCTACATCTATATCCATCTTCTTAATCTTTTCATTGTGATTTGTTAGTTTAAAAGTATTGTGGCTTGTTCGACTATCTAATTAGAGTTTATTTAATAATATATGAATTGAATTTGCAAGGTACCTCCTCTGTAATCATTTTGGATTCATTCATTGATTTGTCATATATAGACGGAGTTTGAAATATAGGTTTTGTAGGTATATCTCTAGTAAACCTTCACGAGACTATAACTCGTCCACTAGGGACACCTAGGGGGTTTAAAGGCTTGTTATTTATGCTAAAATTAACCGTAGCCTCGACGTCACGGAGTTGTATGTATTTGTTTTAGTTTTTGTTTTGTTTGATTTGCTCGAGGACTAGCAAGGTCTAAGTGTGGGGGAATTTGATAGGTGTAGAATACTGCAAGTATTTATTATCTAGTATTTATGCTTTCTTTGCTATTTTTCGTGTAAATTATGTATCTTATGTGTGAATTTGAGTTATTAGGTGCTTTGGAGTAGGAGGAAAAGAAGGAGAAACTACTCATTTAGAGCGAAAAGGGCGAATTGTCATTTCACGGGGCGAGCACTATCTCAGAGCCAGTCAAAGTTAAGGAGCAACCATCTTACGAGTTCACTAAAGATAGTCTGAGTTTGTTAAGGGACAACTCTATTTGGAAGAGCACTAAATACGGATCGTTTGTGGATAAGGGGTTTGGGAACTTTGGCTAGCCCTTATCAATCCATAACCACTCCCAACTATAACCCTAGTTTCAATCGAGAGAAACCATTTTTCTCTTTTGTTTTGAATCGAGAAATAAGGTTAGGAGATTGAATCACTGAGAGTTAGATCGAAATCGAGAGAAGCGGAGAGGAATTAAGAACGTTGATGATGGTATTGAACTCGAAGGACGGATGATATTGAATCTGAGATGTAGAAGATGGGTTTGATGCTGTTAATGGGTTTGAATTATAAAGGGGTTTTGTGGATTCGGTTTTGAAACAAAGTCGATGCGAGAATTGAAGAAATCGAGGGAGAGAAGATGGTGATTATTCGGAAGATGAGCTAGAAAGGGGATCCGAGGTCATGAAATGGGTTCGATTGGAAAAGAAGAAATTGAGCTCATGAGAGTTAAGGTCATGTGATTTGTCAACCGAGACTGCAGGAAATGGCGACAAGTTGAGTTAGAACAAGTGAAGGGGAGATGTGCTTTGATGCTCAAGGTTACTGAGAATGAGGTATGGATTTGAAGATCGAAGTCAGTGAGGTTGTTGAATGATTACGGAAGTATGTGTGTGTGAAGGAGGTATAGCAGGTGGACTGAGAAGGTAGTATTGGCAATGGAGTGAGTCTTGAGCTGAAGCTGCAACATAGTAGGAGGTGGTAGCTGGGTTCTGGTGGTTGAAATGGAAAGATGCGATTTCGAGCAAGGATGAAGTCGGTGCTAATTTGTGAGATGGTGTAGTAGCGAGTTTCCCACACTACACCCCTCACTATATTTTGGTTAATTAGTCCATTGAAAGATGCATAATTGAGAATGTTTATTGATTGATTTCATGAGTTATCTACACGGGAAGATGGAATTACACTTAGCAAGTAAAAACACTCTTAAACTTTCTCTCTCCTAATGACTTGCAACAATTCCAAAAGATCTCCCTTACAACAGACTCACTCGACCCTTTATATAGGGTAATACATAGTGGATGACAGCTAAGCTATCCTTTATTTTTTCAGGAATGTCTCATGAAAGTGTCGCTGGTGTACAACTATTCAATCTCGCGACACTTCTTTGCCCTCGCAGTTCCATGTCTTTCGGTTGTTTTGTGTGTCGTTTTTCATTCGTCGTCTATTTTAGTTTCTGCGTCTCCCTCGCTGATGCCGTTTATTGATCTCGCGAGCCACATGCATTGCGATATTATGATCCTACATCTTGCCTCTTTTTCCTTGAATATTGCTTGAAGGGCGATCTTGAAGGAAAAATCCGTTGTCTAGTAGTCTTTGATCTTTGTTGATGAAGGAACGAGCGGAAGAATATTGTACTTGAAAAGTACGTACTTGCCTCTATTCTTTTGCGAAGTTAAGAGACTTCTTTGAGATATATATGAAGTATCGTCTCTTATCTCTCTGCGAGGGGAAGAGTACCATGAGATTTTTACAATGTTGTTGCCGCTGTTGCTTATCTTGAGTTTTGTACTTTTACACGGATTTTGATTATTAATGCCTTCTCTTGACACGTTTCTTCTAACCACTTTTTCTTGACCGTTCATGTCTCTTCGCATTAAATGACCTCGTTTTTCTCGAGGATCTTTTTCCCTATATATAGTTTTCTTTTCCCTCCTTTTCATTCTTTAGTTTCTCTCTGGAATCTTTCTTTTGACTCTCTCCTTCCGCAATTTTGCTCCCGCTCTTGTAAAGTTTTTCTTCCAACCTTTCTAGCGCTGTTTTTGATCTCCGATCTTTCATTCATTCCCATGCGATAGATGGCTTCCATGATCGTGGATACAAAACTCCTTTTGAAGAAGTTCAACGAGAAGTTGCTCGAGAAGGGTTTTACTCTGTCAACCATTCCCGATCAAGAACCCTCATCCATTCTTTCTCAAATCTTTTCTCGATCATCAATGTAATGATCGGAGGATTATAGTCTCGCTAGGTCGACTCTCGCGGGACTCCTATTCCCTTGTATGATCCCGAGTTACCTTTATTTTATGAAATTTTGGCCCATGAAAAATTCTCTCGGGCTGTTTATCAACTAAGTGGCGATTGTATTCTTTGATGCTTGAGTTCGCGGCGCGGTGCGAGCAAAAGGATCTTTATACCCTAACACTGCCAGAAATCCCAAATTCGCAGACTTGGAAATAGCTGTGGAGAAATACACTGTGGAGAATTTCTTTGAAAATTACTCAGTGATAACTATGATGAATGCGAGATCTCACTGGGGCGTTCGTCTGAAGAAAAATAATAATGTCTCTGAAGATAAGTTACTCATGCAAGACATTGATTGGCACCCAGGTAATAATTCCTCTCCTCGTCATTCCAAAGATGAGAGGTGGTGGGTCGTACCCTTGATCTTAAATGGTCCTTATATCGCTGGTCCAAGACGTTCTTCCTGCGAATCTCGCAGCGTATCATCCTTGGGAATTCAAATGGCACGAGAAGGAAAAAGAAGTATGTTTCCTACTCCAAATTTATGCTTTCGCAACTTTCTTTTTACAATTCTTTGAGTTTGTGAAATCTTTCGGATAACCGGATTAAAAGCTAGCTACAAAAGGATCCGTCGGAGGATACTTTGACATTGCTTCGATCGCATGAGTGAAGTAAGAAGCATTTCCCCTTACTTTGACATTTTTAAAACAATACTATTGCCTCTTGTTTCTCAACTTTACACATTTGCGAAGGTGAAGTTGAAAAATTATTCCCCGAAGACTAGAAGTAAGGGCAAAGCACCGCTCGCAAGGGTAAATCCCTCTGCCCCCTTAACTAAAGCGAAAGGTCCAATCCTCTTTCGCCTTAGCTCAAACTGCAGAATCTTCGATGAAGATGACCATGATTCAATCGCTCTCTCGCTACAAGGACCCGTTAACCGGTTCTTCTATGGGTCGGTTGTCTAGTATCTTCTCGGATTCTTTCCAAGGAATGGGAGATGCTCCCCTAGCTTCTCTTTGCGGGACTCTCGCAAACGTGTGCAATGCCACTCTCTTTGGAGGGCAATGATTCTTTCAATGGAGTCTCTAGAACTATGTCTAGGACTTCTTAAATGCGCTTGGATCCTTGGTATGTATATAATCATATCTCCCATTGGCTTTATATTGTTGTATATGTATTAATGACTTTTCTATCTTCTTTCATAGGTTGGAAGATCTTCTTTTGTAGTTGCCTCGAGATCTTGAGAGAAGACGCAACAATCTTGAGAAGAAGAATTCGCAATTGAGTAAGAAGATTCGAGAATTGGAGGCCGAAGTGCGTTATCTCGCGATAAAGACGAGACGATTCAAAAGTTAAATACCGAACTTGTCTCTCAAAAAGAGGGTATCCACCCTTCAAAATGCTAATCGGCAACTTTATGGTATAATATTTGCCTTATTTTATTATTTTTATTTCATTGGTCGTGTATTGCCACCTAACTTATCACTTTGTGACGTATATAATCTCTCCGATGAAAGCTATTCTTCTCCATACATTTCTGAACCTATGGATAATAATCTTCTTCTAGCTCATCTCAACACTTCTTTAAGTAGTTCTTCGAACAAAATTAACTCTCTTTCATTAGATGAACTTCAAACCAAATATCGTCTTTTAGAGATTGAACATAGATCGGGTTTAAGTGCAGCCAACCAATTTAAACAAATGTTTCTTGAGTCTCGTAAAGAAATCAAAATTTTGAGGGAAGAAAATTAGTGATCACATAGATGACAAAGACCGCATTGCTAACAATGGTGCTCAAGCATTAGCAACATTTCAAAAATCTCTTCTTGAGCTACAAATTGAGCGAGATGAATTGCTTCGCGTAATTCCTTACTTAGGGAGCGAGAAGATCAGATTCGTTCGCTCCTTGTTATAAATAATGATGATGAATTAGCCAGGGCTGCAAAGTTTTAGATAACGCAGAAATAACCTAGGTGTTGATGTTAGTCTTCATGAGAGCATACTTCCTTGGTTAAAGATATGATATCCAGAGAAGGTTGCTTATTATACCTTAATGCTTCTTATTTCCGTAATATCACTTGTAAATTGTTAACTTGTCGTTTCTTATTTGCAGAAAGCCGAGATGAGGCTTCGTGCTAGAATTAGAGAGCTCAGATACGAGAAAGAGCAACTCGCCGGGAATTTTCCGGCGAGAATTGAAGAACTCGAAACCGAAAAAGAACAGCTCGCAAAAGAATCTCCTCCTTCGAGAATAAATATTCAAAATTGAAAGAAACAATTTTTAACGATTAGTGGAGAATTTTAACAATGATCTGTTCGTTTTTCGCAGCAGGAGGTATGGAGTATGTTTGTAAGGACCGTGATATCCTCTGCATTCATATCCCTGGCTCCTTGAAAAGGTTCACGAGAATCTGCTGTCTCGGACGTTTACGATAGCGAGGCCGGGCGAAGAAGAAAATTCGCGATGAGAATAATCGATGAAGAATCGGATGAAGAAGAAGAATCACCAAAGAGATAACTTTTTCGTTTTTCTTTCTCTGCTTGTAATATCGTACATTTACGTATATTTTTTGGATTTTTCTCCTTTGAATTCAATCTTCAATCCTTTTTGGTAGTTCTTCCTTGATATTATTGATGTATAATTCTTTCATTGAGAAGATGAATAGCAATATTTCATCTTTTCCATTCCCATACTTGCCTGCAGTATTCTTCTTGATGGAAGATTTTAGTTGTCATCAAGTATTTTGTTGGTTATTAATTGTATAAGCCGCGACGAGATCTAGCGGGTATCTTTATGAATCGAGAATTCTATCTCTTTTCGCTGCGACAAGATCGCAGGCCGCCTCTACACTTTCATGTAAAGGCCCATTGACCTTGCCTTATCATTTTGTGTGGTCTTAGGAGTTAGACCTCCCTAATTAGAGGTCCTCCCCTGCCACCTTTCATGACAAAATCCAGGACGTCTTTACACTTGCATGTAAAGACCCATTGATCTTGTCTTATCATTTTCAAGTATTGTTGCCTCTGCATAGATGTTTTAATTGCGACAATATGACAGGCCTAAATATCTTAGAACATAAAGCCCATGACATTCTGTCGTGCGACGAAATCGGGGACGTCCAAATACACTTTCATGTAAAGACCCGTTGATCTCGCTTACTTACCCTCGCGTTAGTATTATTGCCTCTGCAGGATCATTGCACAAATATGACAAGCCTAAGTCTTCTTACTTGAAAACAAAGCCTCATGACATTTCGTCGTGTTTTGACACCCCCACAATAGAGTGTCGCCACTTATCATCTCAGGTTGCCCCTTGAGGAGGCGAAACATCGGCCATACAAGACTAGCTCCTCCCATCCGGTCTTAACAACAACAAGTTGTTTTGAGTCTCTTATCCCTTATACCTATAGCGGTTTATGGTTACGAGACCGCACCCTAAGTGGAGTTTTCTTCGGGCGAGTGCAGCGCATGCAAGACTTGCCAAAGAATGGCCGGTGGTAGGTTCATCCATCCCGGGCACTGCTGGCTCAACCGTGTGCCTCGGCGCCTTGTGGTGCGGCTCCTAGGAAGGGACCCTCGGTCGCCCAACCGGTATAACCTACATATATAGTTGGGAATCCAAGGTACCTCTTAGGATAGGCTTTCATGGGCCCCAAATTTACATGGTTCGAGGCTTCGGGAGCGGTGTAACCTTCCCCACCGAACCACGGCGAGAGATACCCCCTTATATGACGCACTTTAGGTCTTACTTTTGCCTCTTACGAAATGTTATTCGCGACCTCGGGTGTACGCCATAAAGGTTACTATCCCATTCATTTGCGCATTTATATTTGTTAAATCATTCGATCATTCATGTTTCATTATTTCTTGATATTTGTTTGCGAAGTATTCGCCGATTCTTTTCACTTGTTGTATTTCACTTTTCTTTCTTAGTCGAATTCTCGTTTTACTCTTTGCGAGATTCTCGCACATCATCATTACTTCATTTTCTTTTTTTTCTCCTTTGTTTTTGTTGCTTATTCATTTCTTATGCCTTTTGCTCCTCATATCCTTTGCTTGTTTGTTACCATAATATTTGCTTGTCTCTAGGCATTCACCCTCGCGAGGTATGTTCAGTCCTTACTTCTATGGCATCCACCGTGTTTTTTCCTTTCTACTTTTTCGTCTCTCACATCTTGTTTCCACCCTTTTCTTTTGACATTCCTTTCTTGTGACTTTCTACATCTACTTCATGACATTGTTGCGACTCCTTCCAATCTCCTGTATAATACCAATGCCATTTGGATGTGGGAATTTAATACATTGATGATACGTTGGTGCGACTCCCAAGATTTCATGAAGCCACGGCCTCCCAATCGGCGCATTGTATGGAGATTCCACATCAACCACACGAGAATAAAATACGAGTTGATAATCCTTGTAGAGGTATTCTCATGTGAACCTCTCCCTTTGGTTTGTTTGCGGTGCCGTTAAAGCCATATATTTTGTATGTAGAGGATCAAATCCTCATCTTTTCCTCCATCGTCTTGTAAGTATGGTAGAAGAGGATATTCAGAACTTCGGTGTCGATTAAGATTCGGTTGATCGCCCGACAAACACGCCTCATCATCTTCTCCATCGAATGGTTTCGGGTTAATCTCTAGTTTCACAACCAACGACGGGCTATCATGTGTTCTCTTCCTTTTGGCACTTCATCTGCGAGAGAAAATAGTCTTCAATTGCCCACATTCTAAGCTGCGTTGATCTACTTAGGACTCATAATTTCTTTATCATTAGCATCTCTACGCAAAGACTACTCTTGCGAGCACGTTGTCATGAAAATCTTCGATGGTGCGATAGGAGTGGACAATGGGTTGCGGTTCAAATTCTTGGCTTTTGTTCCTGCATATCACAAATGTTTCCTTTCCCTTGGCCGACAACGTGCAATGCATCTACGGTGGTGGTGGTAATGTCGACTTTGTTTCTTCCCCCTTAGAAAGTGATTCGGCTTCCTGATCGATCAATCATCCACGAGAATAATTCTCTTTATGTTTCTACAATCGTTTGTTTGATGCCCGTGGAGCGATGGTAAGAACAAAACTCATGGCTTCTATCTCCGGCGGTGGTTCCATCCCAACATTCCAAGGTCTTTGGTACATTTTCCATCACAAGTATAGCTTCCCGGATCTTTTCAACGCTAGCATTCGGTGGAGGCATCTTAATTTGTTCCCATATTGTTCTATGACTTCTCGCCCTCCACGGTTATTTTGCCCCCGTCGCCATAAGTTTCTTGCACATGATCTAGCCTGCGAATCTTATTATTGCTGTTACGATTGTAGTAATTCCTTTCGCGTTCAAACTCTTCTTGATCATGGCTTCCCATAGCTCTACCTTCGATGTCCCTCATGACCCTCCTTCACTTGTCCATTGCGAAGTGCTCGCCCTTTGTATTGATGAATTGAGGTAACAAACTTGCGTTCGCGGCGTTGGAGTTCGTGTTATGACGGGATAAGAATTCATTTCATTTTTGTCTTTCTTCTAAGGCAATATATTCTTCTGTAATTCTCGCATGATTTGCCATCGTGATTGTATTTTTGATTAAAAATTTGAATGTATAACAAGTTAGTCGCGAAGAGAGCATTCACAAATGAGAGTATGAGATATCTCTCCTCAACCCGTCTGCCATTTCATTTTGCACATGGTTCTCCATTTCATCCATTGTCTTAAGCTCTCGCCCGATCCTTTGTTTCAACCGAATACATCTTGATACCAGTCGCGAAGAGTTGTTACTTATGTATGCTCCGGGAATGTGGCTTGTAAATGGTGAAATGATGTAATTGTATTCCTTGGTAGACTTTCAAACCACTTTAGTGCTTCTCTATTAAACTTGACCCGCGAAATATTTGCACAATATAGCATCATGGTTCTCCCATTGTAACATACATCTCATATAAGCCTTAATATGTTGTATCGCTGAGGTTGTTCCATCAAAGATGTTGGTTAATGCAGGTAGATTGCACTTAGGAGGTATTCTCCCATTTGTACTTAACGTGAAGGGATTCTTGGCTTCTGCGATGCTTCGTCAGTTGTCTCCTTCCTCCTTCCTCTTCTATTGTTCGGTAATCCTCTCATTTCAGCTAGCTCTCTTAAGATTTGTTCATTTGCCTCGAATTTGATTTCTTTGGTCTTTTAGCTCACCTTCTCTCCTTCTTCGCTCGTGCCTATTTTGACCTTCTGCTCATTATCTTCTCCTCTTCTTTCCTCGCGACGTTCTTCTTGGCCTCTTTGCGTTAATTAGCACGCCGTTTTATATCGGTTGTTATCTCTTCTTGGCTGCCTATCGGCTCTCATCATTTGCACCCTCTCATACTCTTCATTAATATTTCTATTAGCACGATTTTGTTCCCTCCTTCTCTCGTGGTTGTCATGGTTATTCTGCCAGGATTGCTTCCTCCATCTCTTGATTTTCCATTTCTTCTCTTAGCCTTTCTCTCTCGTGAGCTAGTCGCTTGTTCAATGTAGTGTCTCTCAATGTCATCCTCGATCTCTCGGTTTCTTCTCGATTCTTCTCTCCGCGTAGGATTATTCTTCCTTCCTTTGGGTCATTTGGCCCTTGGGTTGCATGTTTTCTGATTTTCCCTATTTCGCTCATTTCGAAGATTTTGGTTTGGGAATATAACGATCTTCTATTTCTCCTCTTTCTCTCTCGTCTTGAATCGGATCTCAGTATGCACACTTACTCTATCATAATCCACGGTAGCGTTTACTCTTGGGGAGGTTGGTGGCTAGTTTTGACCTTCTTTCATCATTTCTCATGTTCATCCTTGATGATTCTCTGTTTCATTCCTCCTTTCTCCAAACAAGTCTCCCACTTCTTCTTCTGATCGTTGGTTGCTCTTGTACATTTCTTCTTCAGCCATCTTTCTTTTCAATGAATTCTTGAATATCTTTTCAAATCTCTTTTCATTAATCCAAATTCTTTCCAATTTCTTGTCAATCTTTGCTCGTCTTTGTTTCTAGCGCATATGTAGTAGCATGGTTTTCCCACACTACACCCCTCACTATATTTTGGTTAATTAGTCCATTGAAAGATGCATAATTGAGAATGTTTATTGATTGATTTCATGAGTTATCTACACGGGGGAAGATGGAATTACACTTAGCAAGTAAAACACTCTTAAACTTTTCTCTCCTAATGACTTAACAACAATTCCAAAAAGATCTCCCTTGTGACTCACTCGACCCTTTATATAGGGTAATACATAGTGGATGATGACTAAGCTATCCTTTATTTTCGGGAATGTCTCGCGAAGTGTCGCCAGTGTACAACTATTGATCTCGCGACACTTCTTTGCCCTACGCTTGGGTTCCATGTCTTTCGGTTGTTTTGTGTGTCGTTTTCATTGCGTCGTCTATTTTAGTTTCTGCGTCTCCCTCGCAGATGCGTCGTTTATTGATCTCTTGAGCCTATGCATTGCGATATTATGATCCTACGGATGGCTCGGGGAAATGGTGTTGAATTAACAAGAGATTTGGAGATCTTTGATCTTTGTGAATTATAAAGAATGTGATGTGAATTGTGTCACGGTCGGGGAGAGTTAGATCTTTGAGCAACAAATTGCAGTGCAATCTCTTTGGTGGAGTTATGGCTTGAGGCTTAACAGTGCTTTTGTTGATTATCTTGATGTGTATGATGAGATGAGTTGCAGTCGGGGAGATAATGGAGGTGGCATTGTGAAAGTGATAAGAAGACCAGGTCATGGTGAAAATGAAGACTAAGTTAGTGTTGTGGGTCTTGTGAATGGCGAGTTGTGGCTATGGTTCATGTGGAGATAAAAATTGAGCTGATGGGTTTGGTGATTGTGGAGAACGAAATGGGTTACATTGAATTTGTCTTTGCTATGGGGAATCGTGTGGTGCTTGGTGAGTTGATTGCGGGAATGAAGAGGCGGTGGTGTTGCGACCACGAGATGGTGCCTGTTGTGTTGAGAGGTTATGGTGATTGCTTACAAGAGGAGGCTTGGCTGCAATGTGAGATTGGAAGTGCAAGCTATGAGCGATCTTTGCAATGAAGTTGGTGGTTCGGGGCAAGGAGAAGATGGGTGGAAGTATGGCGGTGGTGGTCTTTGTTCGTAGTTGATTGGTATTGTGCTCAAGGCGAAATTTCGGGTAAGGCCATCAAAAGGATGGACTTGGTGGTGTTAGTTTCATGATGCAATCTTGCTTGATGGAGGAAAAGGGTGATCTTTGTAAGCTAAAATGTGCAGGTATGCATAGTGGTTGAATCTTTGTTAAGTGATTTCTTGCAATAGCGGTGGGTGGAGTAGGACACGGGCGGGGAAGTGCGGGTGTCGTTGGTGTGCGTTACAACGGAGAACTAATGAGGAATGACGAGAAATGAACCAAGTGTTATTGGTGTGTGCGAGTGGAAAGTTAGGGCCAACATGGCTGGATAAGCTAGTAAACACGACCATCATGGTAAGTGCGATCAAGGGCTGATGGTTGCGGTGAAGCACTGATCATTGTACTCTGATTTGGCCAATCTGTTGGCCCAAGCCAAGTTCACTCAGTCGGTGGAGTCGACTTGAGTCTAACTCGAGTCGACTTGGTTCGACTCATGAACCTGACTCATCTGTTGACTCACCCCTAACTCGGTCTTTGACCAAAGTTGACCGTCCGACCGTTGACCGGTGGCCAAGGCGGACTTTGCCGTCACCAGGATGTTTTCGTGACTTTCCGGCCAAGTTCCGACCACAATACCAGACTTCCGGCGACCGTTTTTGGGTCATATTTTCTACATGGGTTTCTCCTTCTTATGGGCTTGGTGGACTTCTAACTAATGGACTTTGAAGACAAAACCTAATTTTGGAAGGAGTGAAGCTATAAAAGAGAAGACTTTTCTCAAAACACATATCTATCTTTTATCTTTATGATTCTTTTGCCTCTACTTTGTTTTCTAGGGTTTAGAACCATGAAGTCTTTTCTATTTCTTCTTGTTATGAACTCCATGAACATGAACTAAGTTTTTATTATTGGTTGAAGATGTAGTTGGATTTTGCAACCAAGTTATGATTTTTTATGAATTAGTTTTCTCTCAATATTATCGTTTGATTTCTACGGGTTATAATAATTACATGATTAACGTATTGCAATATGATTGAATGTTTGTTTAGTTAAGTCTAGAATTAATTGAACTCACATCCATATCTATAGCTAATTTTAGGGTTTTCATCGAGCGATAACCTTGAAGACGAGTAGCATGATATGATTCTAGGTTGTCTTGATACATCCTTGTATTCATATGCGAGAAATTAACCTTTGTCCAGAATTGTTTTACGCAATGTATTACAATTGCATTGATTAGCCTATTTAAAACCTAATGCTCTAGGAATTGAACTTGATTAGCGCAAGGCGTTAGGTTATTCTTTAGGTAGATTTCACATACGCAACCCTAATGTGTGTGTTGATAACTTTGGAAATTACGGAGTATTCTTGCAATAAGGTATTCTATGGATTTTGATGGTAGCGAGATTAAATACGAATTCTATTCATATATTCATAAACTTGTTTACAATTGAAGATGAAACCTTTATCCAATATTTTCACCCTTTATCAATATTTTCACATCCTTGATTTTCGTGATTACTTTTTATTGTTTTGCTTTTATTTTATTTTTATTTACACAATCACAAAACCCTCGGTGTTTTATATAGGAAACCATAACAATTTGACAACCTAGACCTCTCTGTGGGATCGATCCTTTCTTGCCCTTGCTATATTTATATTTTGAGTAGTAAGAAAGTGTAATTATATTTGTGTCGGCTGACGACCAGTCATTCATATCATATCACAACGAAAGTCGATAATAATTCTCAGACTAATTCTAATATTGTAGAATTCAAAAATTCTAAATAAACCGTCTAAAGTCGTTACTCACAATAGAGAAAGGTTTCTCTTATTTTTCTTCTGGGAATGGCATAAAATGGGGGAAAGTTCAATTTAAACTTCTGCTTAATTGGTATATCTTTATGGGGAGTGCATATGTGGAATTGTAAGAGATGACTGTACCTTTATCTCTCCTTGATGAAGACGGTAAGTTTACTTGGTGAAATCGTCTAAATAAAAAACTGGTATGTTATCTCCACTCTCGATAACCTTTTTTTGTAATTCATTACGATCCCTTGTTTTTCGCCTTTGCCAATTTTGTTGAAAAAAAGGGGGAGAATTATTTAGTAGTATCCTACTATAACATGCTTTTCGGGGCATTATGTAAGGGGGAATGAATCACAAGTTATAGGTTTTACCTATTATTCAAAAGAGGTAAGTAAAGACTAAGGGGGAGAACATATCACCGTATTATTGCTTCAAAGTTTTGGTACAATTGGACTTTGAGGAAGGTAACAATACTATGCACCAACGTAACAACCATTGAGTTGAGTTCCAACTAGGTTTCCGCTGAGAAACATAATTAGGTTACAACTTAAAGACTTCATTTACCTGATAGTTCATGTATCCTTATCTTGTTCTTATTGATCTTCGAGGTTCTTGTTATCTCAATTTGCCTTGTCCTAATCAGGCTCTCTTATCATCTGACGATAACTCTCTCTCATGGTACCTTAATTTGATTTTATAAGTTTGTTTTCCCTAAGTTGTCTAAGTAGGATTGGCCCTTATTTAGATATGTTTTATTATTGTTTTTGGCATCAGTCACGGGAATTCTTCTTCATCTTTAGTGTATGATATGTTTTGCTTTTAATCCCTTCTATGCTCTTCTTCTCTTTTATATTGAATCTTTTCCTCAGTATTTTTCTCCATCTTTGGTTTCTGCTAGTTCTTCTAGGAGAATGGGGGAGAATTTCAATCTCTACAAACACCTTAGTGGATTATCCCTAGTTCAGAGATTTGATAATCATAGTAACTATGGTATTTTACCTACTCCTCATGCTTTCATTAGAGACTATGTCATCAAAGATAATAGTATTCTAGCTAGAGTTTTTTTATTGATTTACTAAAACCGTGGGAAGTTAGGGGAGTTCTTAGTCATTTTTGGGGAGTCAATATTGTCTTTCAAATTAGAGAGGTTGACCCAAACCTCTTCATTATAACCTTCCGCTCCAAAGAAGACTTCACTTGGATTTCCCTGAATGGCTCTTGGTACCCTTTTGGAAATGTGCTTGCTGCAAAAACAGCATATCAATGTATGAGTATCTTAACAGAGAAAGTAAAAGAAATACCTTTTTGGGCAAGTGTATCTAATGCAAAGCACGAACATAGGAGCCGTGAAATGCTTGGAATGATTGGAAGTAAGCTTGGTCAAGTGTCTAGGGTTTGCACATGTCTTCTGATGGCCTACCTAGAGTTCTAGTTTGGGTAAATATAGAAAAGCCACTTATAGACACTTTTTTATTCAAAGTAGGTAATTATCCAGTAACGGAGATCCATTTCGACTATCTAAACTTACCCTTGAAATTATGTAGCCATTGCTTGAGATTAGGTCACAAGGTGAATAATTGCGCAATCCTACAAGGCAGGCCTTTATAAGATATCTATGACATTTTAGTGGATTCTCCTTATCTATGGAATGATATTTACTGGATCAACGACGAGAGAGTACAAATATGGAATCCTAAAGATAACTTCGATCATCATGGAGATCAAATTCCAATAGAATCTTATCTTAGTCAGGAAGGGGTGCGAGAAACATTCTCTAGCTTGTTTGGTATTTCTGATGGGACACTAAACTGAGGATATAGTCCCGGCATATGAAGTCTTTGGTCCTATATTTATCGATGGGGATATGCCTCAAGCCTCTAGTTCAATCTTAGGAAAAAAACTTTCCCTTTCAATATACCTGAAAACTTTATTCCTTTACCTAAGTCTGAGTCTGAATCGTTCCGATCCGCTAACTCGGAAACGCACAGAGTTATTGAAACGAAAAGAGTCACTGAACCAGAATAATCTCTAGGATCCGGCTTGCTTCAGGATATTCTAATTCGTTTCAGTCTCACTCAGATTTCTTTTCTCCTTTGTCTAGCAGAAGACTTTCATTCTCTACTTATGATAATGTGAGAGAATCCTTTGAGTCCCCCTTCTCGGTGTCTTCAGATTCTCCCGTAACCTCTGCAAATTTGCTTTCTCATCAGCATGTTTCTCAAAATTGAACCGCATCTAATTTTAAACCTCCAATTTCTCAACCAAAATCTGCATTCAAAATTTCCATACATGATTTTCCTTTATCCTCCTATTCGGATATTGTATGTTCACTTCCTTCACTTGACGGGAAAGTTCTCAAAATTAATCAGTATGGGTCCAATCTATACAAGAACAAGAAATTAAAGCACATGCTTATCTCCCAATTCCATTCCCTATTCAATCCCCTTCGAAACAACAAGATGAGACACATGTATGTCCCCTAATCTGTTTAAAATTTAAATTACATTTTGTTTTCTTAATTTATATGCATATGACAACTTTCATGATTAATCTTTAAATCTAAGTTTAATTCTTATCCTTAATTTAATCTTGCTATACAATCTAGATTTCTAGGGCACAACTTCAGCCTGGGATTAGCCTATTTCTCACATTTCAACTTGTTTAACAACATTTAGGTCTTTACTTAGTTTAGGTTACTACAATTAACTTTTTAATTGCTATACTTCTGCATTACCTAAGTAGAGCTTTTCTTTGGTCTTTGCTTGCTACCTTTTCATTACTAAAAAAGGTCAGTTCTTGTGCTCTTGTGTGTATTTGTTTTGTGTGTCTTCCTTTTTATTTTGAGTGTTCTGTCTTACCTTAGAATCATGAAACTTGTAGCCTGGAATGTTCAAGGATGTGGCAATCCCTTTACCCAAAATCACTTAAAACAACTTATTTCTTTTGAGAGACCTGAGATACTTTTTCTCTCTGAAACTAAATCTCGGATACCTCTAGTAAAGTCCCTCATCTCCTCTTTTCCCAACTACTATATTGTAGACCCTAATGGAGCGGCGAGGAGGATTAACTATAACTTGGGTGGATGGTTTCCACTTTGACATAGTACAATGGAACTTGAATATGATAAATATAATTGTTCAGACCAACTTTAGTTCGAAAAAATGGGCTCTTACCTGTTTCTATGGTAGTCCTTATCCATCTACCAGAAATGAGGCTTGGGATTTCTTAGAGGAAATAGGAAACCGATTAACATTAGGAATACGCCTTGGCTAGTAATAGGAGATTACAACATGATTTTTGACCAATCAGAAAAGCTAGGAGGTCTCCATTTTAATAAAAAAGATAGCGAATAAGATCATAGAATTTCTATAAAAGTCCGGACTTTATAACTTAGGTTATTCAGGATATGATTTCACATGGGATTATCACAGAAAGGGTAATAAAAATATTCAGGAAAGACTTGATAGAGCCTTTTACAATGCAGAATGGAATCTCCAATTTCCTAATGCATCTCTCACCCATCTGGTGGCTGTAGGTTCTGATCACTCGCCTATTTTGTTAGATCTATACAATGCTTCCAAAAAGGGCGAGTGGGTGTTTAAATTCTATAATACTTGGCAAAAGGAAACTTCTTGTGTCCAAATTATCAATAACTCTTGGAATCATAACTTAACTGAAGATCCTTCTTCAGAATTAGTAACAAACCTGAAATCCTTAAGAATCAACTTGATGGATTGGAAGAAAAATCTTTTTGGCATACATGCTAAGAAAATTACTAGAATTCAGAGAGACATAGAAAGGCTTAAGTCCAGTAGAGTAACAAAACATCAACAAAATAAATTAAAGGAAAAAATCTCGGAATTGGAAAAGCTTTATGAAACCCAAGAAGCTATAGCCAAACAACAATCTAGAGATAACTTTATAGAGTTAGGAGAAAGAAATACTAAGTATTTTCATGTGATTACTTTAATAAGACGTAAATGGAACAACATAGAATGCCTGACAAATAACCAAAACATAGTAAACACGTAACACAAACGAAATTAGTGAGACTCTTTCTGACTACTTTCAAACTCTTTTCTCTCAAACTAGTTCAGATTCTTCGTCCTTTGTTGACATTTTTGATAACATAACCCCAGGTATCTCAAATATTGATAACATAAACATTCTTGCTATCCCTAATCCCGAGGAAATCTATCTGGTCCTTAAAAACATGAAACCAAACACATCTCCGGGACTTGACGGTTTCCCAGCTAATTTCTTTAAAAATAACCGGGGAACAATGGGTACTCAAGTAGTCACCACTGTCCAAATTTTTTTCCAAACTAAATCAATGAACCCTGAACTAAATAGAACTCATCTTTTCTTAATTCCCAAAATTAAACATCCTAAAAAACCTAGTCAGTTCCGTCCAATTGGTCTCTGTAATACTATGTATAAGCTAATAGAATTAAACCTTTGTTAAACAAAATAATCTCTCCATTTCAATCTGTTTTTCTCTCGTCTAGGCAAATCTCTAATAACATAGTGGTAGCCCATGAAATAATACATTCTTAAAAAAATAAAAAAAAACGGGGGGTGGGGGTGGTGGTGGAGGTGGTGGTGGTGGTAGGGATCAAGATTGATATGTCAAAATCTTTTGATAAAGTCAATTGGGAATTCATCTTACAAGCTCTTAAATCCTTTGGCTTTAGAAAAGAGATTTGTACTCTTGTTTAACAATGCTTCTCTACTACTTCTATCTCAGTTCTTCTAAATGGGACACCTGGTAGGAAATTCAATCTACTAGAGGATTACGCCAAGGAGATCCCCTTTCTTCATACTTATTTATCATCTGCATGGAGATTTCTCTCGACTTTTACTTTCTTTGGAGCAGAAAAAAGTCCTTCATGGAGTTAAAATAACCCCAAAGAGTGAACCAATTTCTCACTTCTTCTTTGCCGATGATTTCTTATTGTTTGTTAAGGCTGATCTATTAGAATGTAGAAATCTTCTTCTAGCTATTGATAAATTTAGTAAAGCCTCTGGTCAGTTAATAAACTTCGAAAAATCAGGAGTCTTTTTTAGCAAGAAAGTTGAACCCAAACATCAAAGAATGATGTCAAACTCTGAAAAATCAAGCAAATCAATCTTAAAGATCCATACTTAGGTGCTCCCTTATTTATGAATAGATCTAAAATCGAAACTTTTGACTTTATTCTTGATAAAATGGAATCAAAGGTAAAAGGATGGAAAGAAAAAGTTTTTCCTCAATCCAGTAAAATGGTGCTGATAAAATTTGTTCTAGCTAGTGTCCCAACTTTCCAAATGGGCTGTTTTATAATCCCGAAAACGATTACTAAAAAAATTAATGCTATTCAGGGAGACTTTTGGTGGGGAAAGTAAACTAATTCTAGAGGGTTTTTCCTAAATCCTGGCCATGCATGTGCAAACCTATTCATAAAGGAGGTCTAGGCTTTAGAGATGCTCATAAATTTAACCTAGAAATGTTAGCTAAACTAGCCTGGAGACTTATTAAGGAAAAGGAATCTCTTGGGGCAAAAACTATGAGGACTAGATACTTTAAATCTAAATCCCCATTAAGAGTTAAGCCAGAATTAAAAATTCTTGGATTTGGAAATGTATTTGTGATGGACTAGAACTCATTCAAAAGTATAGTATATGAGAAGTAGGGGATGGCCTAAGTATTAGCATTTGGGATGATAACTAGATTTTAAGTATTAACACTTATTTGTTGACTCATAAAAATTCTTCTAATAGCCATCTTTCTCTGGTAGTTGATCTGATTAACCCGCATACTCATAACTGGAATAGTACCCTTATTAGAAATTTATTTCAAGAATATATTGCAACAAAAATTCTGAATATCCACCTCTTTCTATATGCTAATGGAAACAAAAAAACAGGACCAATTAAGATGGACCCTAACTAGGTGTGGGGAATACCTTTGTAAAGTCTATGTATGATAAATAGAATGAAGTAGGAATAAATATAACAAGTCTCTTATTACTCCGATTCTTTACTGCGAAATCTATTTGGAAATTGGATGTACCACAAAGGATAAAGGTGTTTCAATGGAAGTGTCTACAAAATGCTCTATGGTAAAGTAAAGGATATTAATCAAAATTGTGTAATATGTGGTGTGGAAATAGAAACTAAGGAACATTTGTTATTTCACTGTCCTTATGCTAAAGAAATCTGAGAGTCAGTCCCTAATCCTCTCTCCTTGCAACTAGATTTTCTCTGTTTCCATGGGGGTGGGTGGGTGGGGGGGTGTGGTGGTAGGGATCAAGATTGACATGTCAAAAGCTTTTGATAAAGTCAATTGGGAATTCATCTTACAAGCTCTTAAATCCTTTGGTTTTATAAAAGAGATTTGTACTCTTGTTGAACAATGCTTCTATACTACTTCTATCTCAGTTCTTCTAAATGGGACACCTGGTAGTAAATTCAATCTACTAGAGGATTACGCCAAGGAGGTCCCCTTTCTTCATACTTATTTATCATCTGCATGGAGATTTCTACCGACTTTTACTTTCTTTGGAGCAGAAAAAAGTCCTTCATGGAGTTAAAATAACCCCAAAGAGTGAACCAATTTCTCACTTCTTCTTTGCCGATGATTGCTTATTGTTTGTTAAGGCTGATCTAGTAGAATGTAGAAATCTTCTTCTAGCTATTGATAAATTTAGTAAAGCCTCTGGTCAGTTAATAAACTTCGAAAAATCAGGAGTCTTTTTTAGCAAGAAAGTTGAACCCAAACATCAAAGAATGATGTCAAAACTCTGAAAAATCAAGCAAATCAATCTTAAAGATCCCTACTTAGGTGCTCCCTTATTTATGAATAGATCTAAAATCAAAACTTTTGACTTTATTCTTGATAAAATGGAATCAAAGTTAAAAGGATGGAAAGGAAAAGTTTTTCCTCAATCCAGTAAAATGGTCTTTGATAAAATTTGTTCTAGCTAGTGTCTGACTTTCCAAATGGGAACATTTTATAATCCCGAAAACGATTACTAAAAAAATTAATGCTATTCGGGAGACTTTTGGTGGGGAAGGAAACTAATTCTAGAGGGTTTTTCTAAATCCACGGCCATGCATGTGCAAACCTATTCATAAAGGAGGTCTAGGCTTTAGATATGCTCATAAATTTAACCTAGAAATGTTAGCTAAACTAGCCTGGAGACTTATTAAGGAAAAGGAATCTCTTTGGGAAAAAACTATGAGGACTAGATATTTTAAATCTAAATCCCCATTAAGAGTTAAGCCAGAATTAAAAATTCTTGGATTTGGAAATGTATTTGTGATGGACTAGAACTCATTCAAAAGTATAGTATATGAGAAGTAGGGGATGGCCCAAGTATTAGCATTTGGGATGATAACTAGATTCTAGGTATTAACACTTATTTGTTGAGTCATAAAAATTCTTCTAATAGCCATCTTTCTCTAGTAGCTGATCTGATTAACCCGCATACTCATAACTGGAATAGTACCCTTATTAGAAATTTATTTCAAGAATATATTGCAACAAAAATTCTGAATATCCACCTCTTTCTATATGCTAATGGAAACAAAAAACAGGACCAATTAAGATGGACCCTAACTAGGTGTGGGGAATACACTGTAAAGTCTATGTATGATAAACCGAATGAAGTAGGAACAAATATAACAAGTCTCTTATTACCTGACTCTTTCTGGAAATCTATTTGGAAATTGGATGTACCACAAAGGATAAAGGTGTTTCAATGGAAGTGTCTACAAAATGCTCTCTCTACAAATGCCAATCTTTATGGTAAAGTAAAGGATATTAATCAAAATTGTACAATATGTGGTGTGGAAATAGAAACTAAGGAACATCTGTTATTTCACTGTCCTTATGCTAAAGAAATCTGGGAGTCAGTACCTAATCCTCTCTCCTTGCAACTAGATTCTTCTGTTTCCATAGTAGACTTATAAAATGATTGGACTCCAAAATCCAAGACCATAAATCTCTTTAGAACTAGTTTTAACTAAAATGTGGATGATATTGAAAGAAAGGTGTAATAGAGTTTTCGAGAAGAAATCTAGATTAGTGGTTCAATTAGTTCAGGATATACAAAGGCACATTCTATTCTGGGATAAGAAGATGCTGAAACAAGTAGGGACACAGAGAGAAAGAAAAAAACTAAATCCTACCCGGATAGCACCTGAGAGACACAATCTAAAGATCAACATAGATGCGGCATGGGACTCATGTTTTGTTCCTTCTAACTTTGCCTTAATCTTGAGAAATGATGCAGGAAATTTTGAAAGTGGTAGAGCAGGACCCTCAATCTCACCAGATCCGCAAGAAGCAGAAGCAGAAGCAGTAGGATTGTACCAGGCAGTATCTTAGGCTAAGGAGAAAGGCATCAGAAATTTCAGCATTGAAGGAGATTGTGAAAGCTTGTTCAACTTTTTGAATGGTAGGAGAAGTTTCTTGGTGAAGTAAAGCTCTATTGGAGGAAGCAACCAAAATTGTAAAAGACTGTCAAAATTTTCTGGGTTTTTATTTTGTTCCTAGACTAGGTAATGCAATAGCATGATTCTCTAGCCAAGCATGCTAAAACTTTCTCTTGATTAAGGATTGGGATGACTCCCCTCCTTTTTGTATTCGTTAAAAACTAGAAGTAGATAAATCTAATATTCGGAGAGCACCACAAATCTCCATATTAGATGGCTCTACTTCGGATGTATTTTTTCCTCCCTTGGAGTGTTATTTTTCTTCTTGCAAGACGAGCACCTAGCTCAGTTGGTCATCCCTGTTTCTCAAAGTTTCATGCGCTCCAGGAGGTCCCAGGTTCGAGCCCCCAATGGCGCTCCAGGAGGTCCCAGGTTCGAGCCCCCAATGGCGTAATATTACAGGAATTAACATGGAAGGTAGCGTTAGCTTGCTTGCTTGTGACACAATCTCACCTCCATCCGCTTCGGCTCCTTTGGTTAGGTTACCCATGAGGGCTCGTTGGTAGGTTAGCACGGCAACTGTTCAATTAATGTAGTAGTATGTCGTTGGAGCTTAGCTTGTTAGGCTTCCAACTAGTTAAACAAAAAAAAAAAAAAAAACTTTGGTATAAACGTTATTGGGTTATTATTGCCTTATTGGTTTTTCTGGCATAAAAACGGGCCGAAACTGAAACAGAACGTCAAACTTACAAATAAATGGGTCCCACAAAAAACCAGTGCCACGTTTTCCTTTCACTATTCAAAAAGAGCTTTACGCGTGTCAGCACTTTTTCTTGCATGGCTGCCTGATACGGCTAAACCCCTCTTGGCTCTTCCTCATCATCTTCATTTACCACCACCCACCACCACCGCTGAATTAATCTTCAGAACAACTCTCTCTCTCTCTCTCTCTCTCTCTCTCTCTCTCTCTTTCTCTGCAACCAGATTACCATGGCGAAGTCCTTTGCAGCTCTCAAATCCTGCTTCATTTTACTGGTTATGGTCTTCGGGATTATCGTCAATGGTAGTCAAGCTAGTAGATGGGAGTCAACGATTAAAATGCCGACTGAGAAAAAAGATGACGAGGAAATTGGCACAAGATGGGCTGTTCTTGTAGCTGGTTCTCAAGGTTATGGAAACTATCGTCACCAGGTATACAAATCATCACATCTGAGTGTAGTTTAGCATCTCTATAGTAAGTAATATGAACTGGTTTGATTGTGCAGGCAGATGTTTGTCATGCTTATCAACTGTTGAGAAAAGGAGGATTAAAGGAAGAGAATATAGTTGTGTTTATGTATGATGATATTGCAACTAGTGGTTTAAATCCTAAACCTGGAGTTATCATTAACCATCCAGAAGGCCAAGATGTTTATGCTGGGGTCCCAAAGGTAAAATTAACAAAAACAATTTCCTTTTATCTTCTTTTTTTCTGGGGTTTTTCTTTTTTCTTCCAAAAAAATGTTTCTAACAAGTAAAGCTAGCTCTTGTAAGGTTCCTCTAGTGTAGTGCTTCTGGCCCCTATTTGATACCGTGAGCAAATAGTAACCAGATCCTGCACTTCGGTTGAGACTTGGTCACTTGAGAGACCCACCAAGGGCCATTGGTGTTTGGAGAACTTGCAACTAGTTTTGGTTTACCTCGGCTAGTGACATCAGGCGCGAGTGGGAGGAGAAAGAGTGTCTATGAATATTGACTTTGTAAAAATATTGGTGAAGGTGTGTTGGGTTTGGAAAGGGATATCAAAGACTATATCTGGTCCTAGTTTTGATACCAAGATGCAAGCCAAGTTACTGGATCTTGCACTAGCGCATTGGTGGCTCTTGTAGGACAGTGTCCCCAACTAGTCTTAGGTTACCTCCCAGGAGTAGTTGATGGTTTAGTTGATGTAAATGTCTTTTTTGTTAGATAAAATGGCTTGGGTCGTTTGTAACATTTGAAGTTACCAAGTTTTGAACCATCATTGTGTAGGATTACACTGGAGAGCATGTTACTGCCAAAAACTTGTATGCAGTTCTTCTTGGTGACAAAAATGCTGTGCAAGGTGGAAGCGGGAAAGTAATTGATAGCAAACCCAATGACAGGATATTTTTATACTACGCGGATCATGGAGGCCCTGGAGTACTCGGTATGTATATGAAGCTTTCCATTTCATCCTAATGGTTCGCAGATGAACATCCACCTCTGCAGCTATGCCTGTACGGGAACTTGGTTTTTGTGGGCATTACCATTATTCTACCTGTGAACATGATTGGTGTTTGTTTCCTTGGACTATCTTTCTCTTAAAGTTTCTTTTGTTTTTTAATTTGTCTTTGTTACGATCAATAGGAATGCCCAATATGCCTTTTCTCTATGCTGCTGATTTCATTGAAGTCCTGAAGAAGAAACATGCATCTGGTAGCTACAAAGAGATGGTTAGATCTCATTCCTGTCTCATCTATTAAAATTTCAGAGTTGAGGATTTCTTTAGCAAACTAGAATTTTATAAACTATTTGATTTTGTCACAGGTTATGTACATAGAGGCATGTGAGAGTGGGAGTATTTTTGAAGGTTTGATGCCAGAAGATCTCAACATCTATGTGACAACAGCATCAAATGCTGAGGAGAGCAGTTGGGGAACATATTGTCCAGGGATGGATCCCCCTCCACCTCCTGAGTACATTACTTGCTTGGGAGACTTGTACAGCATTGCGTGGATGGAGGACAGGTTTCAACTTTTTGTTTATTTCTTCTGTTTTTCACGAGTTTCAACCTCCGGTTTAAATAGGTATGATTATTTATCATGAGATTCGACTTTGCTCATTTAGTTTCCTTCTGCAGTGAGACGCACAACCTAAAGAAGGAAACCATAAAAGAACAGTATGAGTCGGTAAGATCGATATTAATCAACTGAACTCTGTTGAGTGGCAGTAATACTGATGATAAGTGTGATTATTATAAGAATCTTGAGACGTTCGTCTTCCTTCTTTCGCAGGTAAAATATCGAACTTCTAACTACAACACGTTTGCTGCTGGATCTCATGTGATGGAATATGGAAATAGAAGCATTAAAGCCGAGACATTATATTTGTATCAAGGCTTTGATCCTGCCACTGCAACCTTGAACCAGAACAACATTGGTGGCAAGCGCCGTCTGGAAGTTGTGAATCAAAGAGATGCTGACCTTCTCTTCTTGTGGCATAGGGTGAGTATAGCCTGTTGCAAACTTGGTTGTTTGATAACTTCTAATGGTACCCGTTGGTGACTTATATTAAAGATGATATAAACTGTTGTTATGACCTCTTTGTTGTTTCCCTGTGACTCAGTACAATCAACTAAAAAATGACGAGTCGGGCAAGAAAGAAGAAACTCTCAATCAAATCAAAGAAATGATGACACACAGAACTCATCTAGATACTAGCATTCGGTTAATAGGCGACCTTCTTTTTGGGCCACGTAAAGGTTCTTCTACCCTTTCAGTTGTAAGATCAGCTGGTTTACCTTTGGTAGACGATTGGGGATGCCTGAAGGCCATGGTAAGAAATTCTCCACGTTTTACTTGTTCGTTATAGTGTTCTACACAACATAATTGATATACTGTCATACTGATAAAAGATTTTGAACTAGAGTTGGACCAAGCAAACATAGTTTTTCTAGTTTGCATTTTAGATTTCCTATTTAGCAAGACCATTCCTTGTTTATGCTATGATTACACCATCTTTCTGTAAATCCACATGGCTGTGATTTAACCATCTATTTCTGTACAAATGAGTGCCTGCCTCGCTCGAGCTCTCGTTACATCCTATCGTCATGTTGAACAACTTATTTTGGACCTTATCAGCAACCCATTTTTGTGAAGCTGCAGCCAACTGCAGTTAGTGGGTTTAATATCTGTTTAGTGTTTCTATTTTCCGGCGTAGGGGAAGTTATCTTAAAGATTTGAACACATTAGCTTTATCATCGGAACCATGGTTAATCCTACTTCATTGTGCAATACAGGTTCGGGTGTTTGAATCTCATTGCGGGTCACTGACTCAGTACGGCATGAAACACATGCGAGCTTTTGCAAACATCTGCAACAGTGGGATCTCTGTGGACACAATGAAGGAAGCTTCCATGGCTGTTTGCAACAGAAATGACTTGAAGCTACGGATTCCATCAAGCGGAGGTTACAGTGCTTGAGAAGTTGAAAAATTGGAATACCAACCCCATTTGTACAAAAATGTCAGGTCAGCCTAAATAGTTATGGTTGCATTAAGATGTTCGTTCCAAGTGCTCCTAGGATTACATGTGGTGTTAGTTAATATAAGCGTATTAGCATTAGAGTCGGTATAATCTTAATCCAGATATTATGTATTGTACGAGAAAGCCGTATGAAGTCAGAAATAAGAAATCTAAAGTGTCTGCTTTTGTTAAGCAGATCTAATTAGTGCTTTCAACACTGTTACTTTTTTGAGTGAAGTTGTTAGATCAGTTTTCTTGTTGATTCCCTTGGTTGCATCCGATCTAAAGTGTTTGCTGTGATAGTGTTATAGTGTTATAAAAAGACGGGCCAAGGAACTGACGGTGGTACAGTGAACCGGAACGGTTGGATGTGACAGTCTAAACAGGTCTTCCGATCTAAATGTTTGCTGTTCACTGTACCACCGTCAGTTCCTTGGAGTAGTATCTTGAAAAAATGAGTGTTGATTAACATGGTTGTCAGTTTCTCCATGTTGTTAATTAATCCTACAACTGGAATTTTAGAATCCATCTTTTTTTGAAAGATTCTGCGTGGCATTCGCTCTAGTGGGGTATAATCAGAAAATGCTTTTACTGCAGCTTGGGGAATAGAATTTGTTTGTTTAATTGGTTGATCATTAGTATGGGTGTGCAGGATACTGGGGTTTTCTTTCATTGGTCTATGATTAAAGCGGTTTCAAGAAGGAACTGCAATCATGTCAGGAATCATATCCACCATAATGGTATCAGAATTAGATAATGATTTGACCTGAAAGCGAATATAGTGCTTTTGCACGGTCATAATGTTTCGATTGGCTGTGAGGTACAGACTAGAATGCAAGTGAGTCTAGTCTTGAGTATGAACATATAGTGATTTTGTGCATCTGACAATTTTACTTTACTGCTCTGGAGGAGGCATTCTGAGACACCCTTGGTTAGGGGTTTACCAGAATAAATGAAAGCATGAGCCAAGAATGAAAACACGATTTTACTATACTATAGGCTCTTCCTTGGTTTCAAAATTTTATGCGAAAAACGAGAAGCTAAGAAACAAAAGGGACATGATGGACAGAATTGGTTGGTATCTCTGAAAATAATATAAATAGCCTAATTGTAGGGCTCCTTTTGAAAAGCATGGGCACTAGAAGAATACTTTATACCCCACGGGAAAAAAGAAAGACAAAGCAACCACTTAGTTGCACTACACTGTATTATAACACAAGAAAAAAAAACAATAGAAAGAACATTTTACAGAAGAATTACCAATTCACCATCTCCGGCAATAAAATGGAATCACAACACAATCACCGGGTACATTTTATGCAACGGGTGCAATCGTGCAGCTGCAATTTTCATCATCCTAGCCTGCATGTATGCATAAGAAAAACAGCAAGCTGAAACAGTTAGAAATTGAGTACAAAAAAGTTAAAGCTAAAAGGAAGAAATGGAAGTTTCTGGTTCAGGTGAACCTGCTTTAACGTACCGAGTGCTTTGCGTAAAAATGAGAGGAGCACGATGATCACTGCAACACCTGCAAGTACACCCACTATTATAGCCACGGTTCTTCCGACATTGTCCTCGCTCGAAGAATCTGCGCAGATAGTTTTTGAGTTTTAAGGACCACAGACTGAAGTACTTAGTAGAGAACTAATGAGGAAAGTTCATAAACAAAAAGAATGATTAGCGAGAATAAATGACTAAGAAAAGGGTATAATTAAACTTAATTTAGACAAACAAAACAAAAGTTGGAGAAAGAAAAAAGGAAAAACAAAAGATAGTCGGAAATTGTAGACAGAAAATAAAAGTAAAGTAATCCTGAATTCCTGACTTGAACAAAGTAAAGGCTTGATTTTGACTATTAAACTTAGGAACATCTCTCAGTGGGTTTCACTTTTCCTCTGGGGAAATCCACTATGGAACTTTGAATTGTAATAGAAAAATTTACTATTTGAGTCAACAAAAAAAGTAGTGTACATAAATTTGTATTTCAAAAAATTAATGTACACTTTTCCTTTGCCTAATGTATTTTTCTACATATGCGCATTCTGGATTTTTCTAGCTTTTTTATTTTTAATCCTGGCTCTGCCACAGCCTGGATGTCAGGTTGTCGTTAAAAACCTGTTGTTCAAGTAGGATTGTTATTTCCCATTGAGTAAATGTCAGATTTTTTTCGACTAATCCTATTCTAGCCTTGATTCGAGTTGCAAGGGAACCGTATTCGCAAGAAAAGAATTCCACTCACGTCGCTATCTAGCTCGATTTGCATGTGAAATCGATGGTCAAGTAACCTGCTAGTGTCAGGGAACCATTTCACTGTAGAGTGAACTTAGCAGTGTTTTATGATGACCGGAACCCATCATTGCCAGAATTCCTTTTTTCTTTTTTGATTGATAGAAAGAGATTTTATTAAGAGAACGGGAATACAAAGATCTACATGTGGTAGACAAATTACAAAGTAATCATTGCAAGAACTAGAAAAATGCAACAGACAGGATTGAGAAGCGCACCTGAGGAATTGTAGTATCCGGAAGCCCAATACCGAGCATAACACTGTCCCAAGTAAATATCCACTGCTGATGCCGAGCCACAAGTGTTCTTTAGCTTCGAAACAGCTTCAGAAAGACACGAGGAACAATCCGATGGACTCAAGTCACCTAAACATTGAGCAAAACCTTCCACCATCCCTAAACTAGCAACCCGAAAGCTTGTAGCTGCTTGTAGTTCCGCAAGAACGTCATCTCTTCTCTTGTAGAATTCAACATCATCACTAGTACTTCTGCTGCACTTTTTATATAAGATTGCCGTATCGGGTTTACCCAAGAAATCGATATTTTCGTATCTGACATAACAACCATCTAACTGCAAACCAGCTGCAAAAGAATTTGGACATACCAAATTTATTTGTCCAACTGCATTCTGAACACAAGTTGTGCAGTCATGAAGTTTCAAGTCACCTCTGCATTGATACAAACCGTATGCAGCGTTACTGTCGGGCGTACTACTGTTACCGATAGCGAAAGCGTTGTAAGAAAACTGAGAAGATGAACTGACAATTGAAGATAGTAAAGAGTCGAGGTGCACTTCAAAAGGAGAGTCTGGTGGGTATCTGTCTTGTGAACAACCTCCATAGATGAACATATAACCATTTACATGACCAAGAGAAAAAAATTGAAGATGCAAGCAAGAAGTAAAACAAGATAGAAGAGAGGTTTAGAGACAAGAAGGAAATGGTGCCATGAGATGATGAGAAGTGTTTGTGAAGCTCCATAAACATGAAAAAAATTGTTTTTGTTTTTGAGAATTTTTGGTCTTTAATTTATTTTTTGTTCTTTGAATGAAGGATTAGATGGTTTGTGGTGTCTTTTTCTTGTGGAACCTTTCACTTTGAATAAGTAAGAAATTATTGGTTTCTATATGCCTAGAATGTCCTACTTGGCTTTGTTAAGTGGATTGATTATCATTACAACAAAACCCTTTTGGTTTGGTTAAGTGGGTTGATTATCATTACATGGATATACTATATTGTTTGTATAATTTGTTGTCTACAACTAATGGTGATAAAAGTGAAATTCTTGTTGCAAGGGCCAAAGTGTGTCATTTATCAGGACTAAATTCAAATAAAGGAGAAAATATGTAGTGGATTTTTGGCACCAATTGTACCATACAATGACCGTGTGGGTCACCGGGATCTTTTTTTTTTTTTTTTGAAAATAGATATATATTGATAGAAAGCAGAGGCTGATAATCATATTGATTCAGTCTCATCAGTTACCAACTCAGAATGAGTAGTATTTCCGATGACCGAGATCTGTCCAGATTAATCCCCTCAGAAACTATTACAGGAAAGCTGTTTAAGTTACATATTTCATAAGCTTTGACAGTGTCATAAGTTATTGTTGGAATTAAAAAACTAGGAGCTTGGTCTGCCCAAGAAGTTGTGATGTTGCTTTTCCTTCCTTTCTTTGCCAATAGATCGCCTACTCGTTGGCCTTTGTGTCTACATAGTGGAAACCCAAAAAAGAAACAAGGTTGTCTGCTATCTTCTTTACTTCTTCAAGAATGGCCAGACTTTGCCATTGTATGGTTGAAACTTTTCCTTGTAAGTGCCTCATTACTGCCTGATTATCCCCTTCAATGACCAGATTTTGTAAATTCTTTGAGATGGCCCATTTAGTTACCTGCAGAACAGTTAAAGCTTCTGCTACTTCAGCTGTGGAAGTTTTGAAGACGCCTGATTCTGCTCCTTTGAAGTTTCCTGTCCAGTTACGAAGTATAAAACCGAACCCCGCACATCAGTATTTTCAGATAACCAGGATGCATACTGGGAAGTTCCAATATGGTGTTGGTTTAATGATTTTACATTGAGGTTCACTCAAACTATTCAAGTTTCTTTGGATGCCAATAAGCATAGTGTCTAGTGATATATAATGTAAGTTGTCGGTGTGTTCTAGATTTATCTTCAAAATCCTAAGACACCTTTCCTTCCAGATGAACCAGCACTTAGTTGCTGCAAGTGCCATTGATATAAAATTCAAATCACCGGCTATCCATTCATTGTATTTATGCAAGAAATAATTATTGACATAGTTTAAGTTTTGAGGTGCTCCCTGTGAGGCCATTGGTGGCAGATTCCACACATCCTTTGCATAGTCACAATCAAAGAACAAGTGATATGTAGATTCCACTGCATCATTGCAAAACACACATTTGTTTTCCACAGATCTTAATTTCTATCTAGTAGGCAGTGCATCCTGCAAACATTTCCAGATAAACAATTTGATTCTTTGAGAAGTGTCCATGCTCCATAATCCTTTCCAAAACTTCTTAGTTTTGTTAGAAATGGTATTAGAAGGATTTAGTAATCTGGCATATAGAGATTTTACAGAAAATTCTCCATTCCTAGTTAATGTCCATCTTAGTTTATCTTTTTTCAATTGTCCTTCAACATTCGTATAAAGTCTTATGTTATTGATTTCTTGCACTATTGAGTTGTCAAACAGAGATTGCAGCAGTTCCAAATTCCACTTTTTCGTGTTTGAGTCTATGAGCTCAGACACAAGTTTTATGTTTGTGTTTCCTTGGTGAATAGACTCTGCCAGAGTCGCTTCCCTGGTTGGTATCCATTTATCATCCCAGATATTTATGGATTTTCCATCACCCACTTCCTATATACTATATTTTTTAATATGTTCTATTCCTTGTAAGATGCATTTCCATACCAAAGAAGCTTTTGATTTCTTCTTGGAATGTAAGGCTCGTGTTTTCTTAAAGTATTTTCCTTTAAGAATTTGAGCCCAAAGATCATCTGGGTTACTTACTAGCCTCCAAGCTATTCTGCTGATCATTGCTTGGTTGACCTTGTTAGCCTCTTTAAAGCCTAAGCCTCCATGTTCTATTGGTTTACATAGAAAGTCAAAGGATTTTATGTAAATACCTTTGAATTTGTGTGTTTCCCCCACCAAAAGTCTCTCTGTATATTATTGATTTGTTTCGTGAATACATCTAGAGGTGCCTTTGTTCCATTTTTTCGATTATATTATCAAAGGATTAAGCTTTGATCTCTCTATGAACAGAGGCACCCCTAGATGTGTGTCTTTATGTTTATCTTTTGATCTTCATTAATCTTCATATTATTCCCTGGTGTTTATTGTGAACCTTTTTGCTTAAAAACAGTCCAGATTTTGCAAAGTTTATTACCTTCCCTGATGAAACACTAAACAACTGAATTGCTTCTAGCAGATTTTTTCAACTACCTAGATCAGCTCTAGTGAACAAGAGGAGATCATCTGCGAAAAAGAGGTGTGAAACTGGAGTTGATCTAGGTGTTAGTTTTATCCCTTGAACTTTTTTCGTACTTTCTAAGTGATTTAACATTCTTGAAAACACTTCCATGCAAAGGATGAACAAGTATGGAGACAATGGATCTCCTTGCCTTATTCCCCTAAAAGGTTTAAATTCACTACAAGGATTTCCATTAAGAAGAACAACAATAGAAGAAGTAGAAATGCATTCATAAATTAGTGTACACCAATGTTCAGAGAAGCCAAAAGCTTTAAGAGTTTTAATCTGAAAAGTCCAGTTGACCTTGTCGAATGCCTTCGACATGTCTATTTTGAGACCAATGTTAACAGTTTTATTTTTACTTTTCTTCATAGAGTGCACCATTTCATGAGCAATAATAATGTTGTCTGAAATTTGCCTGGAAGAAAGAAACGCAGACTGTGAAGGTGAAATTATGTTTTCCAAAGATTTTTTGAATCTATTTGCCATAAGCTTAGCTATGATTTTGTAAGGTGTATTGCAAAGACCAATTGGTCTGAAGTCTGCAGGAGATTTTGGATTTTTTATTTTTGGGATTAGAAAAAGAAAGGTTTTATTTAGCTCACTATTTAGTTTTTTGTTTTGAAAGAAATCTTGTATTACAGCCACTAATTGTGGTCCTATTATTCCCCAATTATGTTTGAAAAAAACTCCTTTGGGAAACCATCCGGTCCGGAGCTTTGTTTGGTTTTAGTTTTTTTACCACCTCCCATATTTCGTCTGGAGATGGAACTACAGTTAAGGCATTATTCTCCTCAAAAGGTATACAAGGTGTGATGTTAGAAAAGATTTGATCCTCCAAATTGGTAGAAGTCTCAGTGAACAACTCAGAGAAATAAGAAGTTAGAACTTCTTCAATTTCTATTATATCTGAAACTACATTATCATGTTTACCTTGTGTACAGTCTATATTATTTCTTTTTGGCCTTTTCAAAGTTGTAGCATGAAAGAAAGTTGTGTTTCTTTCCCCCAAAGCTATGGTCTTGTTTCTGGATTGTTGTTTTGCGATTTCCTCTTGAGAATCATACAATGCTTCTAGTTCTAATAACTTATTATTTATGAGATTTGTATTAATGTCATTTGTTGGTTTTGCGGTTAATCTCTCTATGTTTTTTAAGATTATCTTGATCTTTTTATTTGGTTTTCCAAACACATCTCTTTTCTAGGTACTAATGTTGTCGCCTAAAGTAGATATATTTCGATAAGATGTAAGACATGATTCCCTGAATTAACAACCCATGATTTTTTTTATAACCTCTATGCAAGTAGGTTCTTTAAGCCAGGTGTCGTAAAACTTGAAAGTTGGAGATAAAAATGAAGAGGAAGATTTCAGTGAAAGATAAATTGGTCCATGGTCTGAACCAATTGCCACCAAATTTTCAAGGGATGCTTCCTGGAATTCTAGATTCCATTGTGCATTGGCTAAGGCTTTGTCCATCCTCTGCTTTATATTAGCCGAACCCTCTCTTTTATTACTCCAAGTAAATATGTTTCCTTTGAAACCCAGGTCCTCTAGACCTGTTCTTTGTATTAAGTTCAATATGGGTTCAATTTTTTGCCTATTAAAAGGAAGGCCACCTTCCTTTTCCTCGCTCTTGAAGATTATGTTAAGGTCACCTATTACTAGCCAAGGTATTGAGTCTAAGTTCACTCTTTGTGCTATATTCTCTAAATATCTCATTATTTCAAGTTTCATTTCATGTTTTGGCGAGCCATAGAAACAAGTAAGAAGCCATTCCTTTGAATGGAAATTATTTTTAACAATGATGTTAATCATGTTGAGGTTCCATTGAACCACTTCAAAATGAAACCCATCCACCCAAGCAATTGCTAGCCCCCCAGCTATTCCATCTGGGTCTACAATGTGGGTGTTAGGAAAATAGTTAAGAATGTTTCTCATTAAGCTTCTTTGAGACTTAGTTTCCGAAAGAAACAAAATATCCGGTTTTTCGACATTAAGTAAATTTTTTAGATGTTGTTGTGTTTTATTCTGGCCACACCCTTGTGTGTTCCATGCCAGGATTTTCATTATACGATAAAAGCGAAAAACAATAAAGGAAAAAAACATACGCAGATTTAAGTACTCGAATCTATTGAAAACTCAGCTTATAAGCCTAAACTAAAAGGCTGGCTAATGAGTTTTAGTAATGATAGTAGTAACTAAGATCTAACATGTAAGCATGAAGAGGAAGGAAAGTTATAAAGCATAACACAAGATAAAACAAAGGACTATCTTAAGTAAAAGGGTTTGAAATCAAAATCTTGAGGGATATACAACCTGATCTGCAAGAAACAATTAGGGACCCTCAAGCTTTTGTTACCGTATTCCATTGTGAAATCTTGTTTGTTAATATAATAGATAGCACTTGTTGGAGTCAGTACCGGAAAAATTGAGCACTTACTAAGCAGCGACAACTCAATAGCTAGGTCTAGATTTCTTGAGAAAAAATTTAGTAGCAGAGGAGCAAGTACAACACTATTATACTTTAAATTTACTAAGAGAAAGGATTAAAATAGGACTTACCTGGGAGTTATTTCGGGTTAGCTTATCTTGGATCAGGGATTGAGATATTTAAATTTTGAATTTCTTCGACCACACAGAGGTTAAATTTAGGTTGAAAATGATCTTTTTACAACTTTCAAGAAACGACAACACGACTAATTCCGGAAAAGGGCTGATTAGAGGGCCAAGCAGAAAAATGAAATAAAACAGGTTTAAAAAATATGAGGGGAATTTTCTCCAAATCCATAGTTTCAAAATTTTGTTTTAAAAACTTGCGATCACAAAACCAAATAAGAAGAGACATAACAACTATTTAGCACAAATAACCTGTAAAATTTTAATAAACCAATTAGCACCAACAAATTCAACTTTTCATCTTCAATACCAACAACTTGTAAAATTTAATAAACCAATTAACACCAACAAATTCAATATGTCATCTTCAATACGAGCAGATGAGCTCACATTCACTTATTTTATTTTATTTTGGACGACTACGGATTTACAAACATTTTCCAAGCAGAAAACTTAAAACCAAAATGGTATCCCAACTTGAAATCAATTTGAAAATC